>CM070102.1:2125000-2142500 GCA_036178185.1 Liparis tanakae
TGAAGATATCAAAACGTGACGAAGACGAGTGAAGTGTCAGGATGAAGGATAACGAGACGGTAAGGTGTCTCATCATTGAGATGAAACAAGACCCCCCCCCCCCCCCCCCCCGTGTCTCTATCTCACCTGCCAGCGAGTCACAGTGCCTCCCAAAGGTGGGCAGTGTGGCGACGTAAACGTCGTCTTCAAAGGAAATGAAGAGACAAACAAACGGCAGCAACAGAAGAAGCAGTAAGCAAAATCAACAAAAGGAAAAAAAAAAAATCATAAAATGTTACAAAAAAAAAACTTAAAAAAAACCCGTCACTTAAATAAATTGTGTAAAACATTTAAATAAATAAAAAAGCAGCTAAAAAAATTAAATGAAGATGAGAATAAACTGAAATAGTGTCAGTTTGTATTGAAACTCTCGTGAGCTTTATAATGAAGAACTTCCGATATGTATTTATTTATTTACCTTGTTATGTCTCAATGTAGAGGAGACATTTACTTTGTTGTTTGTTCTCTGTAATCAGTTTAAAAGAAGAAACCAGGGACAACATTGTGTTTTTATGACACTGCTGCTGCCTCCAGACTCTGTTTCTTAAATATATAAAGACTCAGCCGTGTGACAATCGACTGAGATTTGATATCATCCGCTTACAACTCTGCATTAATGAATGAAAATCAGGTTTGTTTGAGCTTTAATGAGCAACCTGCTTCGTCTGCCTCACATACTGACGAGTGTGAGAGTGTAAATGAATACATTTTAAGTTTAACGACTACCGTCAGGAGTTATTAATTCTTATTTTAAATGAATAAAAAACACGTTTTAAATAATCCGTCCCCGGATACAAACTGCTGACGTTCACGGTTTTCAGAAGCCACTCCCGATGTTGGCACTATTCCTTCGTTCAGTCCAGAAAACTGAACTTTAGTAAATAATAATAACAAACTGCGTGACACATAACAAAAAAAGAAGAAGAAGAAAAAAACTGAGCGCAAGGAAGGACGGGGCCGGTGCGTCAAGGAAGAACTTTTAATCTCAAAGCGTGGAGACGGCCGCCTGTCGCCATGGAGACGGGCCTCGGGGGTCACACACCTGACACGGACACGGAGAGCTCTTTATTGACGGTCGGGGTGGTGGCGGCGCTCATGGAGTTGGTGGAGGAGATGGAGGAGGTGCTCTCGGCCCGCGCCAACGGCGCCGCGGGGGGGGGGCTGGCCGAGTGGAGCGGCGGGCTGAAGGGGACCATCTGAACGGGGGACGAAACACAGAGGTCAAAGGTCAGGGAGGGTTTTTACCATCGCTTGTTGTGTTCTTTTGGTGAAGATATTCAATCAGAATGATCATTTCAAGTAATTAGAAGGTTTCTTTACTTTCTACAGTGTGAAATATAAAAAAAAAAAATTGGGGCTGTTTTTTCTGATCTGATGTGAGGTCAAAGGTCAGGGATGTCGTATGCAAACAGATTGTAAAGCCCACTGAGGCACATTCGTAAATTAGTGATTAGGGGTCATACACATGTTGACCAATGGGTGTCCAGGACTTCAAACCACATTTACATGACTAAATATTTTTTTTAATTTAAATTAATGGTGTACACATGAAAAAGTGAGAACATGTCATATTTAAACTAATAATAAGAATTCCAAAGCATAAAGTATAAACCTTAAATGAGTCAAATGAATGCGAGACAATAGTTTGATTAAAAGAATAAACATCCATGTCTATTCAGTTAAGGTGCGTTCACTTGCAGCGTGGAAAAATAAGCGAGTGTGAAGAGAGCGTACGCCGGCTTATATTTACAGCGTCATTCTTTTAAAAAGCATAATAATAATAATTTAAAACTCAGCCTAAAAACGCACATATGAATATACATTTTTTTCCATGACTTTTCCAAAAATGTGGGGATTATTTTGGGGGAAATAACCATTTTAAAACTCCAAGGCTTTCCCAGGTTTCCCCTGGCCGTACGGACCCTGTATGAGATGAACTGAATTGAATTATATAACTTACTGCGTCTCCGACCGACGGTTTCCCCGGCGGAAGTTTAGGCCGCGACGGGGGCCGGGGTGGAGGAGGTGGAGGGGTGGGGCCGACCGACGGAGGAGTGGCGGGTCGCACCGGGGAGGAGGCGCCTGTGGAGGAGCAGGGGGACAGACGGCTTTATGCAGGACGGACAGAACCGAGACGCTCTGGAAAGCATGTGAACTGATTCTATTATGGAAATACATCTTCATGCAAACAGCGTACATGTAGAGCGTGTTACTGTCATCTAACAGAGGGACGCACGCCTCTGATATATATATATATATATATATATATATAAATAATATATAAATGAATAAATATATACATTAATATATATATATATATAAATATATATACAAATATGAATATATATTTGTATATATAAATATAAATAAATATACATTATATATATAAATATATATTTGTATATATAAATATAAATAAATATACATTATATATATTTATAAATATAAATATATGCGAAGGATATATATTATATTAAATCGGCCACTAATGGCAGAGTGTATTACATCTTTATTTTAACCTGAAAATTACCCATTAAAAAAGAGTTTTTACATTACTGAAAAACGGTTGAGGACCAGCGGACTAGAGTCATGGACCACCACTCACCACTAGTTGAGCCTCCCGGTCCGGACGTGGGACCTGGCGACGACACCACCGTCCGATACGTCGGGGGAGGGGGTGGGGGGGGCGTACTCCGGCTGCCCTGGGGGGCGTCGCCGGGCGAGGCGGCGGTTTCGCTTCCGAGGACGTCCGAGTTCTTGGGCCGCTCCTCCGGAGACGGAACCGGAGGGACGGAGCACGCGGCGGCGGGAGGGGGGCTGGCTTTCGGAGCGGGGGCCGGTGGGAAGCCGGAGGCGGAGTCTAAAGGAGCGGGAGGAGAAGGAGCGGGAGGAGACTCGAGCTCCTTTGGAGGAGAGGCGGCGAGATGCCGCGCCTCTGGGGTCGGAGGCGGAGACGAGGGGGCGGACGGCGCGGCGGGCTCCTCCGAGGACGTGGGCGAGGCGGGGAGCGCCGGCTCTTCTTCCGGGGGAGGGGATGCGGGGAGAGGCGGGGCGGGCTCTCGCGGAGACGGTGGCGACGGGGGCAAGGTCGGGGCGGCAGATTCGGCCGGAGGAGGAGGAGAGCTCGGGAAGGGAGGCGCCGGTTCCTCGGGCGGAGCGGCCGACTCTGCGCTGAAGCAGACCCACGCGTCGCCCGGCTCCTCGCCAGCAGGGGGCGCCGGCTCCTCCGGGCCAAAGATGTTGTCCAGGTCCGCGATGGAGCGCCTCCGGGCCGAGCCGTCGGCGTCCGGGGAAACCTCTGAGAGAGAAGACCGGCGAGGAGTCAGAGGCCGGAGGAGCCGCTCGGGTAACGGGAACACGACGGAGACGGAGAGACGTGAGAGGGGGGAGGAGCTCTTACCGGCGACGTCTGCAGAGGGGGGGGCGGTCGACGGGGGGGAGGTCGGGACGTTCTTGGGTGGAAGAGGAGGCGGAGCTGCAAGAACATTAAACAAGTGGAACAATGAATGCTCGGGACTTCAGATGAAAAGATAGCCTCTTGGCTAATAACTCAGAATACAGAAATGTTGTTATTCATGTGTTATTATGACGCGCATCAAATAAACCAAAGAAAAAAATGAAAAAGTCCCATAAAACAGGAAGTTACGTCGGAAAAAAAAAACTTAGAAGATTGTCGGTTGTTGCAAATGAAGAAGTAAAGTTGAAGAGATGAGCCTGAAACACACATTCAGGTCCCCCCCCCCCCCCCCCCAAACCCCCAAATGAAAACATGTAGTGAAGCTCATTCAGTCACCAGGAGGACGGGCTGGTGCATCATGGGAAAATCTCTTGCATGATAAACCACAACCAGCATTCAACCCTTTGGGTGTGAAGTGATGACGTGCAACATGCAGAGGGCCGATTGGTCCGTTGTTAGTCAGATGATGATGATGATGATGATGATGATGATGAGGTGAGCGGACAGTCATTCCAAGGAGATGAAGGAGAAGAAGTGCACGGGGATGTGAAACTTACTTCCTGTGGGGAAGGCTCTCGTCAGAGAGGATTGGGGCTCTGAGGGCAGAGCGGCCCCCCAGGGGTCGGACTCAGAGGGGCCCCCTGCGTTCAGGAGGACACAACAGGTCAGGAGCTCAGAGGGAGGCGCCGCTTCTCGAGAGGTTCATTCAGGCCGAGGTCAGACGAGACGACGGCTCGATTAAAAGAAGAAACATTCACGTCTCCTCACTCGAGGTGCGTTCACTCGCAGCGCGGAAAGACGAGCGAGTACTAAAGAGCAGGGTTCTTACACATTTTGACCGACTTTAAACCAAATGTCCATGACCAAATTGAAATCTCGGTAAAAACATGAACAATTTAGAACATGTTGTGTATTGAGAGCGTACGCCGGCTTATATTCTGAGCGTTTTTCTTTAAAAAACATATGAATTATTTCAAACTCTGCGTAAATGAACATGTGATTATGACACATTTCCAGGACTTTTCCCAAACTTTTGTGATTTAAGATTTTTCCATGACTTTTCCAGGCCTGGAAATGACCATTTTAAAATTCCGTGACTTTTCCAGGTTTTCCATGAGCGTACCCTGAAAGAGTGGACGCCGGATAATATTCTGAGCGTCATTCTTTAAAAAAAACACATATTCATTATTAAAAAACGTAAAGACTTTTGCAGGTTTTCCGCGACCGTGCTTCAAACCACAAGAGACAATAAGTGTGTTTATTGTGTTGCCGGTGACGACCGTTGACACAGAGACAGACACACAGAAGGACAGAAGGACGCAGCGAGGACGCTCACCTTCACTTTTTGGTTCTCCGAAGCCCGTTTCCAACGGAGGCCCAAATAAGTCTGTGGCGTCCTCGGAGGCTGGCGGCGGCTGACCGCTGCAACGGTCAGAGAAGAGACGACGTCAGGACACACGACTTCTCAGGTGTAGATTCTCAGTAGAAAGCAGGTAGAACACGAGTGAATATGAACAACAAGTTCACAAACTGTATGATAGTTTCACGACGTTGAACCGAAAGAATAAATGTCTCGTTACACTTTTTCTTCTTCTTCTTCCTCACTGTCTTAGTATCAATCAATTTGATGGTTGGCTGTATCCTAAATGGTAACTGTACACTCACACTCACAGGAACAAACATAACATACGTGTGGACACTAAGAAAAAGCCATTACAACTAGTTAAGTAACTTAAAATACGACTCTACACGTACAGTGAGAGCAGCATGAGAGCAGAAGGACGCGAGGGTCTCCAGACCTCGCGCTGAGCAAAGGGTCTGATGCTGACCACCAGGAGATATCTCAGTCTCTCTTTTTCAATAAACGTGCAAACATTTATACATTTTAGATTTTTTTTCTGTCCAGACGAGGAGCCGAGTCTCATTCATGAGAAATAAAATGAACTTTTTAGATTTGAGCAAATGGTTGCAATAAAGCAAAGAGTGAATATTTTTAGTTCCCTTCTTTCCCTGACATCTTTCCTTAATATAATGTCTACTAAAGTAACGCCCCCCCCCCCCGGAGAAATTCCCTCTGGTCACATGACCTCTATTGTTCCGTCCATCCTGGAGAGGGATCCTCCTCCGTTCTTCACTTTTTTTAACCCCTGAAATGTTTTTTTTTCGATTTCTTGGGACGACATCCCTGACCTTTGACCTTGACATCGGAACAGGAACAACTCCCGATCCGATGTCAAGGTCAAAGGTCAGGATGTCGTACCTGTACAGAGTGTAAAGCCCTCTGAGGGGAGTTTGTAATTTGTGATATTGGGCTGTACAAAATAAACTGAATTGAGTGAAATGAAAATACCGTGAGGTCGTTAGGTCACTTATTAAAGACCTGAACGCCTCTCCGAGCTTCACAGAGAGCGTACCTGGGGAGCTGCGGCGCCGGTGCGGGGGCCGCTTTGGGCGGCGGGGGGGCGACGACGACGCGCCTCGGTCTGGCGATCTCCTCACCTGGAGGAACGGAGAGCGGAGCAGACGTGACCCCGGGGTCACGGTAAAGTCACACTCATGAAACAACGATGACGAGGCCTGAGCGCGGTACTCACTGGACGGGTTCCTCTTCAGACCCTGAGACACGAAGGAAACAAAAAGACATGAAAACATCAAAGAGTCACCAACAAGTCAAACGGTCCGGAAGCATCCGTCAGTCACGTTACTGAAGATGATGACATGTGTCAAACAGCTGAGGATAAATCAACAGATTATTATAATGTGACACCCGTGTGTATGTGAGCATATGTATGGATAATCCCCCTGTGAGGAAACACGAGAGGCCAGATGAGGAGAGAGAGAAGAGAGAGGGGGGGGGGGGGCAGAGCGGACACACACACTATAGAGACACACCAATGTTGAGAATCTGGAGAAAGTTATATTATAAATTAAAAATGTTTAAATATCAAAATGTCAAAGTTTTTGATCCGTCGCCTCGGACACCGAAACCCACCGACGCATCTTCTCCCTCATTCAACCGGCTCACAGGAGGAAAAGGTGGAGAGCAAGAAGAAGAAGGATGAGGAGAAGAAGAAGAAGAAGAAGAAGAAGAAGAAGAAGAAGAAGAAGAAGAAGAAGAAGAAGAAGAAGAAGAAGAAGAAGAAGAAGAAGAAGAAGAAGAAGAAGAAGAAGAAGAAGAAGAAGAAGAAGAAGAAGAAGAAGAAGAAGAAGAAGAAGAAGAAGAAGAAGAAGAAGAAGAAGAAGAAGAAGAAGAAGAAGAAGAAGAAGAAGAAGAAGAAGAAGAAGAAGAAGAAGAAGAAGAAGAAGAAGAAGAAGAAGAAGAAGAAGAAGAAGAAGAAGAAGAAGAAGAAGAAGAAGAAGAAGAAGAAGAAGAAGAAGAAGAAGAAGAAGAAGAAGAAGAAGAAGAAGAAGAAGAAGAAGAAGAAGCATTATGTGCCGTAGATGACGTAGTGAGTAACTTACCGGGCTCCGTCTCTGTGACCAGCAAAAAGGAAGAGAGAAGAGACACCTGGTCAGAGTGAGACAGATCAGTACCGCAGACTTCCTGTAGGGGGACAACCCGAGGCCCGGCCGCACGCTGGGGATCGGGGGGGCAAGAGGGCATTGTGAGGTGTGTGTGTGTGTGTGTGTGTGTGAGAGAGTGTGTTTTATCGCCTTCATCCCCCTCTTCTGATGAAGACGATGTCATCTATGAACCTGTTGCGAGTCGTCATCCATCAACCAACCATCTCCCCTCCATCCCTCCTCCGTCTCCCCTCTATTTTGCCTCCATCCACCATCCATCCCTCCTCCATCCTCCACCTCCCCTCCATCATCTGAGTGATTAAAGTGATGCAACAAGGGGGCGGGACCAGCCGGTGGGAGGGATGCACTTCATTGGGTGAATGAGCTCGACCAATGGCTGCCCCCCTGCTGTCCGTGGAGGAGGCCGTGACCCTTCGGCCGCGTGCAGGGGCGGAGTTATGCGGATGCTGCAAATAATGCTGACGCTTCAAAATGGACCACTCAAAACAATTGTGTGATGCAATTGAAATAGTGATTAAATATCGCATCAGATTAATGACTTCCTCTCTGAACAGGGACCCTGTGTGCACACCTGACTGAGCGCCAGAAATCCATCAGACAAGTAAGAAGGTTCGCCTTCATTAAATAATTGAATAATAATATGTGATGCCGCTTATTTATTTTAAAGTCTCCCACATTTGAACTTTTTTTCCCGCCTGGAAGCTCAAAAAACTCCAGAACAAAAATCAGATTCAAGACGTCTGAGAAAAGACGGAATGAAACCCGCACGGCAACAGAGGAAGCGGGTACGGGTGCCCGAGAACATGCCGGGCTAATAATAATAACAAAGCCTGTAATGACCACACTCTATTTGCAGAGAGCCGGAGCTCTGGACACACGGCACGCCGGGCAGAGGCTTACCGGACTCCTCTACAGGGGGCGCCGCGAGGCCGCGAGGGGACATGGAAGAGAGGGGGAGGAGTTAGAGGGGGGGGGGGGGGGGGGGGTATTAATACTAACACAGCACAGCAGGCAGCCACCACCGGCTATTTTTTTAGTGGGCAATTCCTGTCCCCGTTGACCGAAATCCAGGAGCATGTACAAATAAATTTAGATCATTTTTAAAAACGTGTTAAAAAAACAATCAGTATAAGAGCAATTGTCCTACATATGGCAATAATACGAATATTATAATATAATATTATAAGACTATTAGGCAGGATTCTACAGACTCAAAGTTTTTTCTTGGATTTATTCTAGAAAACATAAATCAGATAATCATAGTCAATTGTATTCTCATTTTTTTGGGTTATTTAGTGTTATTACATTATTTATTTTTTTAAACAAATAACAATTACAATTTCTTTGTTTTTTTCATAATTCAAAATGATTTTCTTAAATTCTTTTTGTGTACCAGAAATAAATAAAAACAAAACACTATTACATCATTATAATTCTGGGGGCATTGTTGTTGTTGCCCCTCTCTAATATCAGGGGCAACATTATCTCTCTGATGAATGAACAGGGTTCATCCCCATGGCGACCAACGGCTTTCCAGGATTTTAAACCAAACATCCATGACCAAACTTTTGTGGAAATCTCGGCGTGTACATGAAAAAAGTGACAAAATGTCGTATTTAAATTCTGGGGACTTTTCCAGGTTCTCCATGACCGTGAGAACCCTGCAAGTCGAGGAAAACCACTCAATCAGAACCACAGTGTCTGTGCGTGACACTCGGCATGCGTCGCAGGTTTTCCCAAAGCTGGGGGGGAGAGCGCTCCGTCTTAATATGTGGAAAACCAACCAATGAAGAGCGAGCGCTCCGACATGCAGAGTCTCGGTGTTAGTGGAGGGAATCGCAATGACTATTAAATGGCTGGGGAGTCTTTGTTGTTGAAAATGAGAAGTGGATGTTTCAGTCCGGGATGAAGTCGTACCGGATGAGTTTAAGGAACAGAAGTGGAAAGAAAGTTTGCTTCTGGAGGCCTGTTAACATGTGGACCCTCTTCTTCATCTTCTTCCTCTATTCATCAGACACTATTTAACGGTCAGCCCATAGTCACGGTTACCCACAGTTGCCAGGCAGGCACTGGGAGTGACTGTGGCACTCTGGGTAATTTATTTGCGAGGGGAAAAGCTCTGCCGAGGCTAAACGTGACGCCGATGTGAACCGGTGCCGGCGGTTGCAACGTCCTGATTGGTTAATATTGAGTTTACTGAAGTGCATGAGGATCAAGTTCAAGAGGAAGTTAAGTGAAACTTATTTCATACAGCTTGTCCTGGTCTGAGAGGAAACCCACTTCTCCAGACTTAAAGCTAATGTCAGATTAACAGGCTGTAACTAAGATTTGTTTCATTATAAATGGATCTGTTGATTATCAACTCAAAGAAATGCAAAGAAAAAAGAAAAACTTTTTGACAGATACTTTTCTTGTTTAGTCTTCAAATTTACAACAATAGAAAACAGGAGAGCAGCTCAGTCTCACATTTAAGGAACTGGAACTAAAACACTTGTAGTTCATTTTTTCAAAATATATGATTAAAAAAATGCATCCATTGCAAAAAAAAAAAAAGCAGAAGTTTATAAATTTTCTGTTGAACGCAAATTATCTCAAGAGTCACATTTGTGAGCAAAAGCCTTAAAATGGAAATAAAACAACAAATGTCTTCCACCTCCGATAGACGTCGACACAGCCATCATCAACACCCGATCGGGGGGGCGGAGCCACGCTCAGACCGGCTGCAGTAAATTATTAAATCCAGAAGCTCGAGTGACCACGACGACACACGGGTTCACCGTGCCCTCTTTCCTACTTCAATTATTCAAGATGGACACTCAAGATAACCGGTGGGAGAAAGGCCTTCTGGGTAGGCAGAGGAGGCCCGTTTGAATCCGGGCCGCGTGCTGGAATTTGGACTCGTCGACTCGGCCGCCTCTCGCCCGGCTCGCGTTAAACAACACCGGACTACGTGTGACGGAACACCGGGGGTCACCAGAGGTCACCAGAGGTCACCGGCGGCGTCTCAAAGGAGCCGATTCCACCAACAACCGACGCCAGCTGGCCTCGGGTTGTGTGTGTCAGAGTCAAGTTCAAAACCAAAGACAAAGGCTGCATACCGGCACGTTAAAACTAAATAATTACAGAGTAACTAAATTACAGAGTAACTAAATTACTTTTCCAGGCCTGCAAATAGAAAATTTGTGAACTTTTCCAGGTTTTCCGTGAATGTGCGAACCCTCAAAACCAAAGATATCGGGGACTGTTACAGGGTTCTCCCATATGTTGATGGATTTCCAGGACTTTAAACCAAATTTCCATGATGGTGTTTAGACGAGTATATAACCTTAAATGACACAAATGAATGAGAGACAATAGTTTGATTAAAAGCATGCAGATGTCTATATATGACGTTTAATCTTTTAATCAAACTGCGTAAGTTTCCAGGACTAATATAACAAATGCCCGAGACTTTCACAAAACTTTGGGGATTTTTCCAGGTCTGAAATAACCATTTTAAAATTCCACGACTATTCCAGGCGTTCCGTGAATGTGCGAACCGTCAAAACCAAAGATGTCGGGTACAGTTGCATACCGGCTCGCTAAAACAAAATAGTTACAGGGTTCTCCCATATGTTGATGGATTTCCAGGAATCCAATGATTATTCTTTTTAAAAAACTGCGTAAATGAACAGATGAATATAACAATCGTCCGGGACATTTCCAAAATCTTTGGGATTTTAATTTTTTCAAAGACTTTTAAAAGGCCTCAAATAACCATTGAAAATTCCACGACTTTTCCAGTTTTTCCGTGAATGTGCGAACCCTCAAAACCCAAAATATCGGGTACAGTTACATACCGGCTCTTTTAGAAAGAAATAGTTTATGTAGATACCCTTCTAAAGTTTAATAAAAAAAAATTAAAAAATCTAAAGTACGTTTTTTTCCCCATTAGGAGCTCCCATCCTTAGCCCAAACTAAAGAGGACGAGGGGAAGGAGGAGGGGTTCACAAGTCGGCGTCTACTCACCATCGGAGACGAGGACAGGGCGATGTTGCCGATGGACGCCTTCAGCTCGTCCACCGAGGGCGCGGACGCCACGCGGTCGGACGGCAGCGGCTTGATCTTGATCTTGAACTTTTTCCTGTGGTCCTCCTCTCCTTCCGACTCGTCGGAGGAAAAGAAGTGGGGCTTTTTGACGGTGGGCGGTGGCGCGGCGTCAAGGAAGGAAACGTCTCCAGAGTTAAATGAACGAGGCCCGGGATTTGTGGATGAAGGAGCATCTGACTCAAAGTCAAATGAAACTCTCCAACTCCTGAGGAAGTTATTTGGAAAGTGATGAATACACGGGACTCATAACCTTCACTCAGATCTTTGAAATTTAATATTTTTTTACTTTTGACTGTATCCGAGGTGGCTTTATCCGTTAAAAACAGCGATATTTGATGATATCGGTTTTTTGCCTTTGATTAGGCTGAATTTGAGAGATAATTAAATACATCACCTGTGAATTAAATCACATACCAACTGATCTCTTTTCAGTGTGAACCCATTTTACAAATCCATTTTTTGGCGAGCCACGGTAACTTAATAAACCACGAATCTCGTCAAACGTCAAACAGGATATCTCCCTCTTCTGACTCGTCTTCAGGTCTGATGCTGTAGCCTTCGTCGTCCACCTCGGGAGAGTTCTGAAACATAAACAGCGACCCAGTGTAAATCTCTTGATGCTTTTGTGTGTGTCCTGTGATAATAGTTGGCAATAAAATGCTGACTTGTTGGTTCAAGTATAATCTTGATAAATTGTGCCGAATTGTCGACGCGGATGCTCGGTGTCCTGTTCAATGACGAAATGCATATCGACAAAACCATGATCTGGATCTCAAATGCAAGCAAATCAATTGCTTAGATAAGACCTGTGTCAATAGGAGAGACATTGTGCAATACAATGGATCAATACTAGACACTCATTGGATGCAGATGACAACAGGGCAGTCGTTATGAGGGTGAGCTGAATCACCGTTTAAAATAATAATCCCATCACTTACGTATCTGTCCCAGTCGATATCTTCGTAGAAGCCATTGGGGGCCCCGTTGCTTTTCTTCTGAGACTGAGAGGAGAGAGGCACTTTGATTAGAACCCCACCAGACACGGCGGTGCAGCGTACGCTGCTCTACTACTTCTACTACGGCTTCTACGCTAGCTACCGTCACACGGATCCCTACTTTCCTCTTGCAGCCTGATTTGTTCCGTTTTCTCCACTTGGTCACTAATGGTTGGATAATAATGATGATTGTTGTCATTATCCCAACATGCTGCTCATCGACCAGCAGAGCTGGACGATATTTCAAGATTTAGATCTCGTCAAGCTTCTCCAAAGGACTAAGGGGGATATCCTGATGCTCTTTCCCCGTTAACGCCTCCTCGGAGAGACTGCTAACGAAACTATAGTCGTCATAACTGAAGAACGTACTGTGATGTCCATAACCAGACTAAGCTCTAGACTATGGAGTAACTGTTCTATACATTATTCTACTCCAAAAGGACTAGGGACAAGTGGTCAGTCCATAACCAGACTAAGCTCTAGACTATGGAGTAACTGTTCTATACATTATTCTACTCCAAAAGGACTAGGGACAAGTGGTCAGTCCATAACCAGACAAAACTCTAGACTACCTACTAACTGTTCTAGACATTATTCTACTCCAAAAGGACTAGGGACAAGTGGTCAGTCCATAACCAGACGAAACTCTAGACTACCTACTAACTGTTCTAGACATTATTCTACTCCAAAAGGACTAGGGACAAGTGGTCAGTCCATAACCAGACTAAACTCTAGACTATGGACTAACTGTTCTAGACATTATTCTACTCCAAAAGGACGTGGGATAAGAGGTCAGTACCGATTCAACCTCTTGGGGTTCCTGGCAAGTAAAAAGAACAAAGCAAATAAAGAATTAACTCAAAAAGTATTGATTCCTCTAGTTAAGCACATTTAGAGAACATAGCAACTAAATAAATTAAATAATGTACGGGTATTACACATGTTCTGTTACTTACGCCGCTTTCTCTGTCTGGGGACCCCCTGTGAGGGTTCAGAGGGGCGGAGAGAAGAAAAGGACAGCGTGAGATTCACTTCACACGGGAGCTTTTTCCTTTGAAATCAAGTGCGTCGCTAATTATTCGAGTCAAAATATTTAATAGGGGTATTGAAGGAAAACCTTTTCACGGCTACCGCACACACACTTTTACACTCAAACCTTTCACAGGAACCGTCTCATGCCGAGTTACACATTTGCTACACATCCCTGGAAAACGAACGCGGTTACAGAGTACGGTTAATTCGAACCTGCTGTATTTGCATAATTATAGAACATTTCTGACAAGATTTAACAAGATTATCGCAAAACGATACGATATAACTGGTATTGGACCTGTACTTCTTACTAATCCTGTTTTTTGTCATACACATTTTTATTATTCCGTTCTGCTTTACCTGCCATTTATTTATACATCTTTTAACCTGAATATTTATTTTGCTTTCTTTTTTTGCTTTTGATATTTACTTACGTGGAGTCATTGTCCTTCTCTTTCTTCCGTATCCCGAAGGCCCTCCTGGTACGTTTTTTCAATCCTGAGGGAAAGAATGGGAAAAAAGGGTGAATAGTAGCTTATAAATGATAATAATGAAGAGGCCGAGATGGAGCAGTGCCAGTGAGATGTGTGTGGCTGCAGGGAGTCAATACTTTACAAGCTGTTTTAAGAAATCTTATGTATACATTTATCCCCGGGGTTGATGACTGACAATGGAGCTGTGATGCATCTATTATCCATCCATCACTAAGCCAACGGTTTTATGTATTATTGAGTGACTGGCTGCATCTTTCCACTCTGACAATGTGTTCATGGTCATCGCAGATGGACACACGGCCTTGCCAGATTCAAGGCGTCGTCTCGAAATGGGAAAAATCATTAGTGAAAATCAATACGCCGATAATTGGACACGAATAGTTAAAGAGAGCCGACGAGCGCAGAGGAACCGGCTATAGATCACACAGCTGATGACAGGGTTCATCCACACGACCAATGAACAGGTTCATCCACACAACCAATGAACAGGTTCATCCACATGACCAATGAACAGGTTCATCCACATGACCAATGAACAGGTTCATCCACATGACCAATGAACAGGTTCATCCTCATGACCATTGAACAGGTTCATCCACATGACCAATGAACAGGTTCATCCACATGACCAATGAACAGGTTCATCACCATGGTGACCAATGAACAGGTTCATCCACATGACCAATGAACAGGTTCATCCACATGACCAATGAACAGGTTCATCCACATGACCAATGAACAGGTTCATCCACATGACCAATGAACAGGTTCATCCACATGACCAATGAACAGGTTCATCCACATGACCAATGAACAGGTTCATCCACATGACCAATGAACAGGTTCATCCACATGACCAATGAACAGGTTCATCCACATGACCAATGAACAGGTTCATCCACATGACCAATGAACAGGTTCATCCACATGACCAATGAACAGGTTCATCCACATGACCAATGAACAGGTTCATCCACATGACCAATGAACAGGTTCATCCACATGACTAATGAACAGGTTCATCCACATGACCAATGAATAGGTTAATCACCATGACCCATGAACAGGTTCATCCACATGACCAATGAACAGGTTCATCTCCATGGTGACCAATGAACAGGTTCATCCACATGACCAATGAACAGGTTCATCCTCATGACCAATGAACAGGTTCATCCTCATGACCAATGAACAGGTTCATCCACATGACCAATGAACAGGTTCATCACCATGACCCATGAACAGGTTCATCCACATGACCAATGAACAGGTTCATCTCCATGGTGACCAATGAACAGGTTCATCCACATGACCAATGAACAGGTTCATCCTCATGACTAATGAACAGGTTCATCCTCATGACCAATGAACAGGTTCATCCTCATGACCAATGAACAGGTTCATCACCATGGTGACCAATGAACAGGTTCATCCTCATGACCAATGAACAGGTTCATCACCATGGTGACCAATGAACAGGTTCATCCTCATGACCAATGAACAGGTTCATCCTCATGACCAATGGGTGTCCAGGACTTTAAACCAAAATTTCCATGACCACAATTCTTTTCAAATCTCGGTGTTTGATTAAAAGAATAAATATTTGTATGAATATGCGGAAATGAACTTATGAATATAACACATTTCAAGGACCTTAAAAAAAAATAACCATTTAAAAATTCTGTGACTTTTCCAGTTTTTCCATGACCGTACGAACCCCGTGGCGAAACACAGAAAGCGTGGGAGAGACATTTCCACGAGGGTCACCATGGCAACGGATCAACAGCTGTTCCAATGGAGCTGCTCGCTGAACAACGGCACAAACAATGGTAGGTTGTTGCAGCAGGAAGTGTGACGGTGTCTCAAATACCTCCGCATTAAACTACCGGGTAGAACTACAGGACAGGTGCATACGCTATATCTCTCCTAAAGACCTAATTCAGCTTTAATAAGAGATTGTGTGATTCATTTGCTCCAATCGTACCGTACAAAAGAACCCAAATGAGGTCGTCGTCTACTCCTTCTTATTCACACACACACACACACACACACACACACACACACACACGTTCCTAATACGTCTGGTAATCAAATTCAACACCGCTGACTTCACTCATGAATTAAAGACAAATGTCATAATTTTGTGAGTCTTTACTAATTACATTTTTTTTGTTTTTTTTTATCAGCCATATTAGTAAATCGATCCCTATTGGCCGACTGGCCCCAGAACTATCCTCTCATTGGTCCTGCTTACTTCTTCCCTCGTGCATCTTGTAGTAAATGTCCATCGTCAGGAGGGAAAGCAGTCGCCTACAGAATGACGACACAAACACAAAGGAGGGTCCCCGTGGACACAGAGGTAGCCTCACACGTGCCTGCAGGCATTTAAAAGCATATGCAGCGACGTTTAAAACACCTGGGGAAACGGAGCGCGAGGAATATTCAAGGGCGCCAGAGGCGGTCGGCACCCGGTTCTATTAAAGCCGCCGGGCGATGAGACGCACGTACACGCTGACAAACAGACGGCTGTATAGAGACGAGTCATTTCAAAATGTAATAACTTACTCTGCCATGTTTAAAGTACGGCAGGATCGTCTGAGACGATGACGATGTGTGTGTGTGTGTGTTAGGGGTTAATTAACGGAGAAGGCAAAACCAGCGAGCGCCGCACGCCGGTTAACGACTTAATGGCTTCCGCTCAGAGGGATGCGAACACAAGCGCTAACACAATTAGTGGTCTCTTCAAGACGCTAATGTAATTCTAGGAGGCCAAAGGACGCAAAGCAAGACGCTGCCCAACAAGTAAATATATAATATTATATATATATACAGTGCATCCGGAAAGTATTCACAGCGCTTCACTTTTTCCACATTTTGTTATGTTACAGCCTTATTCCAAAATGGATTAAATTCATTATTTTCCTCAACATTCTACACACAAAAACCCATAATGACAAAGTGAAAACAGTTTTTTGCAAAATTTTGCAAATCTATTAAAAATAAAGAACGAAAACATATATACATAACATATATATATATATATATATATATATATATATATATATATATTTGTATGTTTTTTAATCCCTAGTGACTTTTTGGCTGCAATGGCTGGACCGGTGTTCTCGTATTGTATTTTATGTATGGTTGTTGTATTTGTGTTTGTTGTTTTATGGACCCATGAGTCTGGAATAAAGATATATATATATATATATATATATATATATATATATATACACATATATATATATACATATATATATATATATACACACACATTCAGATATATACACATCCAGATATATATAAATATACATATATACACAAATATATATATACCGTATACATACATAAATATACATATGTAAATACAGGTATAAAATATATAATACAATTTACCAAAATATATATAAATACTCTGTATATATAAATACTCTTTATATGTAAATACAATATTTATATATATATAAACAAATACAATATATATATATATATATATATATACACATATATGAGAACTGAAGATCTCCAGTACAATGACCAGAACTAGACATGCAATCATTTCGGTCTGGAAGGAAAAAGGTAATTGTGGCTTACCCTAACCCTAAAGAAAAGTGGGAGGCTAACTTTAGAAAGGGTCCGAGAAGTAAAAACAAAGTCACAATGGGAGGAACCGCGCTCAGAGCGGCGCTGCGTGTTGTTTTACACCTCGGTGAGGTCCACCCCGACCTACAGGAGGAGGTTGGTCCAGCACTGCTTCAATAGAAAAGGTCCATCTTGAAAACACAGCAATTACAGAATACCTTTCTCCCATTAAAACACTGAGCTAGACCCAACAGCTCATTCTGAGACAGATCAAATGAACGTAT
>CM070102.1:2147500-2187500 GCA_036178185.1 Liparis tanakae
ACACACACAGACACACAGCGTGATGGACACACACAGTGACACACACACACGCTTTATGTAATCTTGTCTACTTCGTGGCCCGTTTGGTTCTACCACTAAATATTGTTCTTCCTCAGCGAGTTGTTCTCTAGTTCTGCCTCGTTCTCCCCTCATGTTCTCTAGTTCTGCCTCGTTCTCCCCTCATGTTCTCTAGTTCTGCCTCGTTCTCCCCTCATGTTCTCTAGTTCTAGTTCTCCCCTCTTGTTCTCTAGTTCTAGTTCTACCCTCTTGTTCTCTAGTTCCTCCTCGTTCTCCCCTCATGTTCTCTCGTTCCCCCCTCATGTTCTCTAGTTCCTCCTCGTTCTCCCCTCATGTTCTCTAGTTCCTCCTCGTTCTCCCCTCATGTTCTCTCGTTCCCCCCTCATGTTCTCTAGTTCCTCCTCGTTCTCCCCTCATGTTCTTTTGTCTCCCCTCATGTTCTCTANTTCCTCCTCGTTCTCCCCTCATCATGTTCTCTAGTTCCTCCCTCATGTTCTCTCCTCCCATGTTCTCCCTCTCTGCTCCCTCATGTTCTCTAGTTCCCTCCCTCATGCTCTCCCTCTCATGTTCTCTAGTTCCTCCTCGTTCTCCCCTCATGTTCTCCTCGTCTCCCTCATGTTCTCTAGTTCCTCCTGCTTCTCCCCTCATGTTCTCGCCCTCATGTTCTCTGTTCTCCCTCATGTTCCTCCCCTCATGTTCTCTCGTTCCCCCCTCATGTTCTCTAGTTCCTCCTCGTTCTCCCCTCATGTTCTCTCGTTCCCCCCTCATGTTCTCTAGTTCCTCCTCGTTCTCCCCTCATGTTCTCTAGTTCCTCCTCGTTCTCCCCTCATGTTCTCTCGTTCCCCCCTCATGTTCTCTAGTTCCTCCTCGTTCTCCCCTCATGTTCTCTCGTTCCCCCCTCATGTTCTCTAGTTCCTCCTCGTTCTCCCCTCATGTTCTCTCGTTCCCCCCTCATGTTCTCTAGTTCCTCCTCGTTCTCCTCACCTCAGAGGTTTTATTGAGTCGTTGAGGCCTACGCGTGTTTGTTATGTTTAAATGTCTCAGCTGAGACTCGTTACAGGGATTGAGGAAAGTAATCAACTTCAACCCGTCTGGATTACGCTACACCAGCTAGCTTAGTTATGTCGTAACATAATTATGATATGAAATATGATATTCATAATATAATTAATTGTTGCACTCCAAAAGCAGAACACGGCGTCTCATCAGCACAGAAATGATTGAAATCCCACAAATAAAAGAAATAAGAAAACCACACAAATGTTCCCCATATTAATAAGATATTACTTCATTAATCAAGTTGAATGAGCCAAGCGCTAACAATTATCTTGGGAGCTGAATACATTAGGCGGCGGGGCACATTAATATTATATGGCCAAATAAATAAAACTACCCTCGGGGGGGGGGGGGGGGGGGGGGTCCACAATGTACAAGAAAATGTACAAGAAAGTGCTGGAGGACAAAGTGCTGAAGGAAAGGAGAGAAGGACCCGAGAGATACTCGGGGGTGGGAGGGGGAGGGGGGATGAATAGAGGAAAGGAAGCTGAGGAAGTATCTGAGGCGGCCATTTAAATAGAGACAGAAATACAGACACAGAAGGGTCAAGAATAAAAGTCGACGCAGCGCCCTTCAATAATTGTGTAATTCCGCCTGCCGCCACACGGGCTGATCAAACTCCCAGAGAAAAGAGCCACACGTCGAGGAGGAGGTGACTCAACGAAATAGAGGCCTTCCCCCGTGATGATGTCATCGTCTCATCACCACATCGCTGCACGTCTCTCACTCTCTCTCTCTCACTCTCTCACTCTCTCTCTCTCACTCTCTCTCTCTCACTTCATTTTCCATCTCCACCCCTCATGTTGTTTTATCTCCTGTCTTTCTAAAGAGATTCCTCTCTCTCTCTCTCACTTTCTCCCAGCTTGTGTCTCTCTCTCTCTCTCTCTCTCTCTCTCTCTCTCTCTCTCTCTCTCTCTCTCTCTCTCTCTCTCTCTCTCTCTCTCTCTCTCTCTCTCTCTCTCTCTCTCTCTCTCTCTCTCTTCTAATTGGGTGTGCACATTGCTATGAACTCTGTTCAAGATACTTATATGGAAACAGTATCTGTGTTTTTAGTGTGTGTGTGTGTGTGTGTGTTGTGTGTGTGTGTATTTGAGAGTTTGTGCGTGTGTATTTAGGCAATGACCTGAATTCATCCTTGCGTTGTGTGTGTGTGTGTGTGTGTGTGTGTGTGTGTGTGTGTGTGTGTGTGTGTGTGTGTGTGTGTGTGTGTGTGTGTGTGTGTGTGAGAGTCCATCTTGTACGTTAGATCTGGAGCACTGATTACGTTCGATGGCACATCTTTGACAGCAGGCTCCTCTAATCTCTCCGTCGGGATGGAACCAGCATCTTTAGATCTTTAGTCTCCGGCTCTCAGTCGCCGTTTCTCACGGTTTGTTAGTATCGTGCCGTGTGTAACATTTAAATTAAAATCAACCGGTCGGCACCGACGGGAGGTAAATATTCTCAAAAATATAAAAAGGATCTGCAGAATAAAGTGTAGATTTGTGGTGTTTTGCTTTTCTTTCTAAACTCAGTGACACCATTAAAGCGTAATCCTTACTACACTTGAAACGTTCCTTTTCTTTTTTAATCCAATGACATTTAATCCAAGATATTTTCCAAGATGAATCCGATGCGTCATTCAGGGAAGACCTTTGATTCTCCTCGTCTCCCCCAGCTGCCACGAGATTACGCGAACATGTTTGTTTATCTGGCTTTGGATCTTCAGCATCGTTACGTAAGCTCGTCACCGTGCGTGTGTGTGTGTGTGTGTGTGTTCTGATGACTGTATAAACAGCTACACACACTTGTTTTTCTTGCCAGTCTTGTCTCCCGGGTCCACGAGCACAGACTCCTGTTATCATGATAAACGCCAGGGACTGGGCCTCCTCGCTTCGCTCCATAATAACTCGTGTCGGCTTGAGGCTCGTCCAGCTCCGGCCTCCATACGGGCTTCAGACTGCCCTTCTACCCTAAACCTCTTTTCCAAAATTAAATAAATACAATGAATTGAACCGTGAAAAAAGGTTGGCCCGCCACGTCATGTTATTCGGCCCCTGGCGGCTTGAAAGACACATGATCACCTTTATATCCCGTGCTTTTATTTTGAAGGTTTTCAATTTAAATGGATTTATATTTATACTCTCGAATAAACAATAATCAAATGCAAAGATAGATATCTATTGTTCGGGAGTAGTTCATACAGCGCTTCAGTTACGCCGGCCCTTTAAGAGGCGGCCGTGATGCGGATGTGGCCCACGGTGAAGACGAGTGTGACGCCCCTGTTCTAGCGCACACACACACACACTCGCACACACACACACACACAATGACTCATGTGGGTCTGCATCGTGCACCGAGCTCTTCAGGAGGAAACACCTAACAGTGTGTTGACAAACATGTGCAGACCTGGTGCAACACCCATCAGGGGTGTGTGTGTGCGTGTGTGTGTGTGTGTGTGTGTGTGTGTGTGTGTGTGTGTGTGTGTGTGCGGGCCCACGTCTACCCACCGACAACAACTACTTATGCAGAAATCAATGACAGTGTGCAGTCGGGAGCCGTGAGTCAGCCTCGTGGCCGTTACCCGGGAAACCATCCGGCAGCCGAGGCCCGAGCCAATCGGAGCGGAGCAGAGGGACGGCGGCTTGACGCGGCTGCTCGGGGTCACGGGGTCACGCCTTGGGGGGCAAGACAACAGAGTGTTGCATGTCGTGAACTAAACATTACAACAAAGTACAATGACTTGGACAACGTGTCGGACGTTTGAACGTTTTATAAATATAGTTTTGAGTGACTTTGTGTTTCAGGAAAGAAGAAGAAGAAAAACATCCCTGTTCCAGCCGGGTTCTAATAACTACCGGCTCACTGCGACGACCCGAGCCAACACCACGAGTCAGAACTACACACCAGCTACACACCAACTACACACCAGCTTCATCCCGATGTCACTACAGGGACGACAATGTTAACTTTCCACACAGGAAATACTATGGAGTTATATAATAAATAACTATAGAGTTATTCAATTCCCCCTCCTATGTATTTAAACTAAAAATGAGAATTCAAAAGGATACAGTATTTATATACACCGTGTAAATTAACTTATGAATATAACACATTTCCATGACTTTTCCAGAACTTTAAACCAAATGTCCACGTCCAAACTGAAATCTCGGTATAAACATGAACAATTTCGAAAATGTAGTGTATTGAGAGAGTACGTTTGGAGCGTCTTCTTTAAAAAAAAAACATTAATTAATTCAAACACCACGAACTCAAGCTCAAATGAAAACGTGATATTAACAAATTTCCATGACTTTTCCAAAAATGTTATGAATCTCCAGGACTTTTCCAGTCCTGCAAATTATCATTTTAAAATTCCAGGACTTTTCCAGGTTTTCCATGTCCGTACGAACCCTGACCCCTCCCCCCCCCCCCCCCGCCTAGTGCATGACTGGTGAAACCGCCACGCAGGAGCAGAGTCCCAGGAGTGGAGGCGTGTTGCGTAACAACCGATCTCTCTGGTCCCGATGCAGACGCTGCACAACTCGGCAATAACTCAGAGAAACCTGGACTCACACCAAGTGATCACGGTAAGTGCTGTGAGAAGTAGATGATTGGGGGGTCTTGGGGGGGGGGGGGGGGTCATCAGGAACACGGCCTCTCTCCATGTGAACTCAGACCACTGAATGACTCCCCGCCTCCTCCCCGGGGCTTTAGACAGCAGAGCTGAGGGGGATTAGCGTCCCGTCTTACCAGCCCAGGGTAATCCGCATGCTAAGCCGAGCTAGCCGATGCTAGCGGTCGGCAGGCGGCCCGCTCCTCTTCTTCTGAACCGTCACAGGGCGGCGCGCCGAAGAGGAGCGATGGATCGGCTCTTCGTCTCTAACTCTTTAAGTCGGGGAATTCTCGAGACTGAAAAGATGATTTATTAACGGATCGATCGCGTCTGTTTCTGCTCAACTGTGTGTTTTATGGTACAGAATCAAAGAGGCTCATGGGAAACACACGGGGGCAAAGGTCAAAACTGACCCTAAGAAATATAATGTTGGCCCTGATGAGGAGGAGAGGCAACACATTCCCCCAGAATGATGATACTTTAATAACCTCTTTGTTGTGCGTGTCCCATCTGTCCTGCAGCTACACCAACAAATCAATACATATGAGTTTTAATTATAACATCAAAAAGAAATAAGTTATAATTGTTAATAGCGCTACGTAGATTAAATGTATTATTAATCTAATATAATATACAGGTTCCCGCCTGTCGAATCCACATAATGACATGTGGCATCGCTCAGAGCCAACAGCACACGCACACACACTCATTGAACACACACACACTCATTGAACACACACACACACTCACACACACACTCATTGAAAACACATTCAACACACACACACACACACTCATTCAACACATTGAACAGACACACACTCATGCAACACATTGAACACACACACACATTGAAAACACACACATTGAACATACATTCAATACACACACTCATTGAACACACACACACACACTCATTGAGCACACACTCATTGAACACACACACACACACATTGAGCATACATTCAATACACACACACTCATTGAACACACACACACATTGAACATACATTCAATACACACACACTCATTGAACACACACACACACTCATTCAACACATTGAACAGACACACACATTGAACACACACACACTCATGCAACACATTGAACACACACACACACACACACTCATTGAACACACACACACACACATTGAACATACATTCAATACACACACACTCATTGAACACACACACACACATTAAACATACATTCAATACACACACTCATTGAACACACACACACATTGAACATACATTCAACACACACACTCATTGAACACACACACACATTGAACATACATTCAATACACACACACTCATTGAACACACACATTGAACATACATTCAATACACACACACTCATTGAACATACACACACACACTCATTCAACACATTGAACAGACACTCACACACACACACACACTCATTGAACACACACACACACACTCATTCAACACACTGAACACACACACACGTTGATGTGAGTCTCCCCAGCAGACACACAACAGCATCGAGTTACTTTGCGCCTGAATCATAAAATGAACCCGTCTGCAGGGACATCGTGAAGCTTCGGAGGAAACGCATGAAAAGGTCAATATTGGACGAGATAATGACCGACACACATATCCGCCCAGAGCGTCGCCCGTGTGTGGCGAGCTTACGTAACCGAGGGCGACGCGTTTGGCGTCGCGTTCACAGAGCGGCGAGCGGCGTTCACACGGGGACGCCGCCGCGGGGAGAACAACAAGAGCGATCGGACGAGGCAGACGGACGGACGGACGGAGGCTCTGGCCTCGCCGGCTGCGGAGCGGTCGGGATTCATCCCTCCATCGCTGGCCTTCCCCCGCGATGATGTCATCAATTAAAGGGACAGGACACTAAAACAATCAGCGGTCCGGCTGCGAATGTACGCACGCACCCACCGGTGCAGGCGCACGGGAGAACATGCACAGCAGAGTCACGCGGCACTGTCTGTGTGTGTGTGTGTGTGTGTGTGTGTGTGTGTGTGTGTGTGTGTGTGTGTGTGTCAGTGCATGCGTTTCAGGGAACACCATACAAAGAGAATTTATAGAGCCAGCTGGGCACATAAGCCCTCCTGCACAATAAATCCAAATAATCCTTTACGATGGGAAGCGGGAAAAAAAGGGGGGATGGGGGGGTACTCAAACGCACACACACTTACAAAAGGTACACACGGTTCAATTAGCCTCGCCATTGTGCCCCGTGGGAGACGTGCGGCGGCTGTGCCCCTTTCCTAAGAATAACATGCAAGTCACCAGAATGCAGGCGCTCAAAATAGAGCGGTGCAGCGTATGACATCTGAACCTCCCAGAGACACACACACACACACACACACACATACACACACACGCTCGCCAGTGGACGAAGCAGCACCGTAGGACAAGAACACGAAGGGGGGGGGGGGGGGATTACCCTGAATAACAACAGAAAAGAATACAGCGTAATAATATAATATATATATATATATATATATATATATGTTTTAAATATCTCTTACCTTCCATCATGGTTGCAGATTTGCATTCCTCTATCTCCAGAGAGCCTGAAACGAGAGCAGGTGGCGTGGGGAGGGGGTGAAGACGAGAAGCCCTCGGTTACCACAGCGATACGGCGAGGAGCGATGGGCAGCAGCGGAGCCGCCGTGTGCATGTGGCTAACGCCCTAGCTAGCCGTGAGCCTTTCGAGACACCACCACTACCCCCCCCCCCCCCAGACGTCGCCTGTCAACTAGCCCAGGAAGGAGAGAGAGCGAGAGAGAGAGAGAGAGAGAGAGAGAGAGATAGAAAGAGACAGACGGGAGAGAGGAGGGGTAGAGGCCGATCAGAGCCGGGGCTTAAGCCATGGATGCTGCTGCTGGTGGTGCTGCGGCTCTAACCGACACGCTCAGTGGAGGATGCTGAGAGGGGGGGGGGGGGGGGGGGAGCTAACTGGAGGAAAATAATAAATAAAAGGAGGTAGGGTAGAGTGAGCGAGGGAGGGAGTGAGGCAGGGAGACTGAGAGGGAGGGAGGGAGGGAGGGAGGGCTGTGTGTGTGTGTGTGTGTGTGTGTGTGTGTGTGTTAGGTGGTGGTGTTGAGGGGAGGCGGAGTCCAGTTTGCTGAGGTCAGAGACGGCCTCGGCCAATCCCCGCAGCCGTGTGTGGCGTCACGCGGCTCACAGCGTGAATCCTCCCGACGCCGCGGCCCGAGGGAACGCCGCGCGAGTCGCCGCTCCGCCGACAGACAAATACTCGACTAAATACACTCGAAAATAATAGAAGCCACTGGCCACGGAGAGAGTAAATACAGAGGATACACACATCTGCTAAGCACACGCACACGCACACGCACCCCCTGCACCCTACCTTGTGTCAGTGCGCTGCGAGTGGAGCCGGCTCAGCTGAACGACATTAACTATTGGCTGGCGGAGAGAGAGCGTACGGCGCAGGTGTGTGAGCCGAGTGACAACCCATGCTGAGGACACACACATGCACAGGAGACACAACGCACTGCACACACACACACACGCACAACGTGTTGCCCTGCAGCCTCCTGCAGAGTGACTATTCCTGTTATGGCCGTGTGTGTGTGTGTGTGTGTGTGTGTGTGTGTGTGTGTGTGTGTGTCGCCAGTGTTTCCGCCCTCCTTGGGAAGGGGGGAAAAAGAAGGTGTGGTTTCACTCTGCCCTCTCTCTCTCTCTCTCTCTCTCAGCCCGTTTCACCCCCCCCCGCCCCCCTCTCCGTGCTTTCCACACTGCACCGGGACCCGCGGTCGATCAGCGTGACGTCATGGAGAGGAAGGGCCGACGACAGCACGGCCTCTGGGGAGGGGTGTGCGCTTGTGTGTGTGTGTGTGTGTGTGTGTGTGTGTGTGTGTGTGTGTGTCGACTCATTTTCTATGAGAGGGTGCAGAGAGAGAGATAGAGAGAGAGAGAGAAAGAGAGGGGGGGGGTGGATGTTTATGTGGAGAAACCAAAGAGCAGAGGAGACTGACAATTAGGCAAACCTACAAAACTACAACAACAAATGAAACACAACAGTGATATTTCATAAAAACAACAACAACAACAACCAGCAGACAACAGAGGAATGCAGCAGCATGGGATGTGTGTCTTTGGTCATTAGTTCTAGTACGTTAAATTGAGTAGAGTATCTCTTTTCCATTTTGTAATATCTTAATAGTATAGTATTTGCATTGTATGGATTTTCTTCAGTTTATTTTAAGTAATACATATTACAATAATTAAGACATAACATAATGTTCTTAATATATGAAATATATTTATAATATTTTGCAAGGTCAGACAAAGAATATAAAAAAGTAAGATTAAGTAAAGAATAAAAAAAACATAACATATACAAAAAAAACACATAAATCATGTTTGTGTCAGTAGAATCTTATGGGGTTATTTAATCATTTGCATTATTTATATATTTTATTTAATTACATTTATTCAATTCATTCTATTTAAATATTATTTATTTTATTTATTTTATTCATTTATTTTATATTTTATATTTTATATTTTTTTATTTTATTTTTATTTTATTGTATTTATTCTATTTTATTTATGTATTTTCTTCCCTTTTTAAAAAGAAATACCAAGCTACCATATTCCTAGAACTGGACCTTTCACTGCTGGGACCTTTTTTTAAAGCCACTGATCCGTCTTCCTTCCTGCCGAGGAGTGAGCTTGTGGAAGTCTCACCGGGGGAATCGATGTTCCTCGGTGCGACTGTGCCGACGCTTTTGGGTGAACCGATGAACGCCCAGTGTCCAGCCTGTGGTCATGCTTTAAGAAGAGCCAGCCGGATGACTCTCCACGCTCCATGAGTCCTCCCCGTTATGCCGAGGCCCGTGTGATGTGACTCCCTCCCTCCCTCCCTTCATCCCTCTGTCTTTCCTCACCCAGCTCCTGGGTGTCAACACCCAGCAGATGCTCCCCAAAGAACAGGGTGCCCCACCCTCCCACCCTGCCTGCTGCTTTAACTCCTCCCCCCTCACAGTATTACATGACATGCCTGCCTCTCCCCTTCTTATATACACCTCATCTTTGTTCTCTCCACACCTCTACTTCCCATCACTTTCCTTCTCCTATATTCTTCTACGTTCTTCCTCTTGGCAGCGAGACGACAAGCAGCTTCTCCTGCACTGCCCTCTAGTGTTCACCGAGAATAATACAAAAATAAATAGTTACCGGTCTTGAGGCCTGACTGCTGAGGAGGTAATATGAATATTTGCTCGGTGTAGGAGTACCATCAATACACTGTTGATGGGCACGTCTGATATTTGACCAGATAAATAGAGAGATCCGTGTATTAATTGTGCAGACGCTGCCATGCTGGCTAGTGTAGAATAGAGGAGGAGGAGGAGGAGGAGGAGGAGGAGGAGGAGGAGGAGGAGGGGGATTTGCTATATAAAGCCTAATGCCCTGTAAGCTTTGGATCTGCCTGAATAAAGACAAACTTATATAATTCACGAGTAACACCCAGAATGCACTGGGGGTAGGAGGCCATAAGCACCAGAGAGAAGTGCCATGGATGAGAATCTTTGACATGTTTTTACAACACACTTTAAACAATGTATACATCTCATTCTTATGCATGCTGATGATATCCAAATTGCAAAAAATCCAATTATATATATATATTTTATTAAAAAAATACTTTCATACAGTATGTATCTATATATTTATTTTTGTAAGTTTAGTGAATATTTCTTGAATTATAAGATTTTTTTAATCTTTAAGATTAGTACCGTATATTTAAAGTATTGTATATTTAAATTCTGACATTTTTAAATCAATAGGTTTAGCCTTTGATTTTACTTTAAGTACACAGTTACAGATGTACGAAGAAAAATTGTAAAATTCAGCTGACCGTCGTTATGCCGCTCTATGTGGACAAAGAAAGTGTATATGCATGGATAATGAATGAGGATTCAATAATTAGCTATTGTTAGTGATAACTCATGGCAGAACTGGGATAAATGACTGTGTCCGAACCAAATTTCCAAGACAAAACATTTTGTGAAAAATGTCGGTGAATACACAAGTAATAAATAAACCTTAAATGACACAAATGAATGAGAGAAATAGTTTGATTAAAAGAATAAATATGTGTATAAATGTTTATTCTTTTGATCAAACTTCGTAAATGAACATGTGAATATAACAAAATATCCATAAGTTTTCCAAAAGTTTTGGAATTTCTTTTAAGGACTTTTCCAGGGATGGTAATAATTTTTTTTTTTTTTTAAATAAATTCCATGACTTTTCCAGGTTTTCCATGACCTTATGAACCCTGGTTAATGGCTTTATTTAGTGCATGCATCCAAAACACTTCTAGTAAAATTCAATACACTCACACAAAACCATATTTCACCACAGGCGTCAGATCCTCTGAACCCGCCTGAGGAAACCGGAGAGAAAAGTAACCTGTGTCTTCCAGCCAGGTAGGACGAGGACTCGTCGACAAAGAGGTTTTTTTACCTGCCGCGCACAACGATGCAAAACCAGCCGGTACGGGAGGGACGAAGGGAAGAAGACGAGCAGAGGACGAAGATG
Organism: Liparis tanakae; assembly: GCA_036178185.1. Lineage (NCBI taxonomy): Eukaryota > Metazoa > Chordata > Actinopteri > Perciformes > Liparidae > Liparis > Liparis tanakae. The sequence continues at coordinate 2,158,740 of CM070102.1, forward strand.
ATCCACTTTGTTGTGAACGGGGAGATGAGACCGAGGAGGAACGCGCCGAGCGGCTCGGAGGACATGCACGTACACGCATGGAGATTCCAACGCATACATTAAGAAATGCAAGTGCACTGGCGAGGGCACGCCCCCCCCACACACGAACACACACACACAAACACAGATACACACAGTGTGAGTGTGTGTGTGTGAGAGCATGCTTTGCTTTTCCTGTACTGTAGTTTTAAAGAGGGTCCTGAGAGCAGCTGTATGAAGAGACGTGGGAGGGGTGCACTGTGGCAGGGACGCGTGCAATGTGTTAATCAGGCCAGCAGATGGCGCCAACAGCACATCAACATTTATGGAGGACTTCAAATGACTTAAGTATAAATAAATAAATAAATGCATGAATAAATACAAGAACAAATGAATACATGTATAAATAAATAAATACAGGAGTGAATAAATAAATAAATGTATAAATAAATAAATACAGAAAATAAATTCATTTGAGTTATACCTAAACAAGACATCATTAAATAAATCTATTTCTACATTTCTGTATTTCTTCATTTATTTATGTCTCTATTTATGTGTCCACACATATTTCTTCATTTATTTATGCGTGACATTGTTGGTGAATGTCATGCATGACATCTCATTCAGGGGATCAAATGTAAAAAAAATTTAGGGGGGGGTATTATTTCTCCAGGAGCATCTAAAAAGAAATTGGGGCACTTTATGAAACTTGTGAAATAACCTTTAACCTTTGTTCAATAATAATAAATATACTTATTAAGGCTTACAGGATATGAGCACTTGTCATCACATGGTAATAATAAGACTATTAGGCAATAGTCCACAGATTCAAAGTTTTTTTCAGATTTTTTTCACAAAAAAACAACAGAAAATATGTTATTCTTATTTCTTTGTGGTTATTTCTCATTTCTTTTTTTAAACAGCTATGAATTATAACTTATTTCTTTGTTTTTTATAATTATTTTTTTAATTTATAAATGTTTGTATGTACCTTTAGTACAGGCAGTACAGATAGAGGACACACAACAAAGTACAAAAATAAAATGCTATTAAATCATAATTCGGGGGGGGGGGGGGTGTTGCACCTCTAGTGACATTAGGGGCAACATTATATTTCTACGGGTCAGCTTTGACCTTTGACCCGGTGAGTTCCCGGCGCTGCGTGCCACTCACAACCTGGAGGTGAAGGAGTTTCACCGATCCCTCCCGACAAACGTCTTCTCTATATCGGAACGTGCCCGAGGCTCGCGGCGCGGTCGTCGCGCCTCGCGGCCCGACTGGCTTCACGCCACTTCCTGCATAGCGCCGAAGCAACATCCCCACAAAGCCCCGCCCACCACAGAGGGGCCTCGATGAGGGACGCTGATGAAGCGGCGCTCGTTAAAAACGTACGCAAACAGACACCGATTAGCCGGCGGTGAGTGCAGTCAAACCAAAACAACTCGCTCGCCACTCAGCGGCGGGGCGGGGGGCCGGGGGGGCCGGGCGCGGCGTGATAAGGAGCGGCGGTGGCAGGGCGCCATGGCGAAGGCCTACGTGCCATCCAGCCACGCGCGATCCTCTGTGTGTTAGTGCTGCCAGACAGAAGCACTGCTGTCTGTCGTTAACCCACTGGGGGGCCTTCCCAGGGGGGGCAGGCGGGCACACACACACACACACAGTCACACACAGTCACACACAGTCACACACAGTCACACACAGAAACAAACACACACAGAAACAAACACACACACACACACAGTCACACACAGACACACATAGTCACACACAGTCACACACAGTCACACACAGTCACACACAGTCACACACACACACAGAAACAAACACACACACACACACAGTCACACACAGTCACATACACACACACACACACATTCAACACAAAAACACAGAAACAAACACACCCACAGAAACGCATTGAACAGACACACACACACACACTTATTGAACACACACACACACACACACAGTCACACACACACACAGAAACAAACACACACAGTCACACACATTCAACACAGAAACACACACACTGAAACAGAAACATACACACACACAGAAAAACACACAGAAACAAACACACCCACACACACAGAAACGCATTGAACAGACACACACACTTATTGAACACACACTCATTGAAAACACACACACACACACACACACACACTCAACACAGAAACACACACACAGAAACATACACACACACACACAGAAAAACACAGAAACAAACACACCCACAGAAACGCATTGAACAGACACACACACACACACACACACACACACACACACACACACACACACTACTTGAGGCCGCCTGCAGGCTCACAGGTGAGTTGGATTTACTCCGATTCCTCGGGGGATTCCGTTGGTTCACACACATCTGGAACGATGGATTTCCAGGACTTTTACACGACTGTAAACCAAATTTCCATGACCCAACATTTTGTGAACTCTCGATGAAAAAGTGAGAAAATATCGTATTTAAACTAACAATGAGAATTCCAACGCATACACTATACACCGTGTTAATTAACAAATTCCTGTGATGTTTCCAAAACTTTATTTTTTTCCAACCACTTTTCCAGGCCTGGACATAACCGTTAAAAACGCTACGACTTGTCCCGGTGTTCCACGACCGTACGAACCCCGACTTGCGTCGCGTCCCCGGTGGGCCGGAGGTCAGCGAGGTCACTGTAAAGCTGCCTCGGCGTGAGAGCGCCAGCACAGTCGGTCCCGTTGGAGGATATTCAGTCAGCCGCCTGGAACCAGTTAAGAGAGAGAAACGATCTCCTTGTGAAAACACGTCCCACCGCTCCCCGAAGCACCGGCTCCCACCCAAAACCCCCACCCGGACTCTAAAGCTGCAGGAAGCCCCCTCGGGTGCTCCAGGGGACGGATGAGCTCATCCCTGTGCGCGGCGTCCAGGATGTCAACACCAGAGCAGCGAGTCCTCGTCCTCACATCCGTTACCACGCGGCGGTTTGAAGACTAAATAAACAAGAGCCCAAACTGGCTCTGCAATCAGCTTCTATCAACAGGGGAGCGGCTTCAATGCTTAAATGCCGGCCTTTGCTTGGACTGCTGAGACGCGTGAAGACAGATTAACTAACGCAGTGTTTCAGAAGAGCACGCAGATATCTCACGAGCTCAACGGATCTGGATAAATCAAACATTTAATACGATGATAACTATGTTTAACTTGATGTTATTTGCAGGGTTCTTACACATTTTGACTTTTCCAGGACTTTAAACCAAATTTCCATGAAAATCCATGAAATCTCGGTAGAAAAATGAAAAATTTAGAATATTTTGCGTATTGAGAGCGTACGCCGGCTTATGATCCGAGCGTATTTCTTTAAAAAAACATTAATTATTTCAAACTTGGCGCAAATGAACATGTGATTATAACTACATTTCAGGACGTTTCCCAAACTTTTATGATTGAAGTTTTTTCCATGACTTTTCCAGGTCTGGAAATGAACATTTTAAAATTCCAGGATTTTTCAACGACTTTAAACCAAATTTCCATGAAAATCCATGAAATCTCGGTAGAAAAATGAAATTTGTAGAAAATTTTGCGTATCGAGAGCGTACGCCGTATGTTTTGAGCGTCTTTCAAAAAAAAACATTAATTATTTCAAACTCCACAAACTCAAATGAACACGTGATTATGACACATTTCCATGACTTTTCCCAAACTTTTATGATTGAAGTTTTTTCCATGACTTTTCCAGGCGTGGAAATGACCATTTTAAAATTCCATGACTTTTCCAGGTTTTCCATGAGCGTGGGACCCCTGTGTTTGGGGGAAGGCGTTGACTGTTTATCTGGTGTGTGACTGCCGTCTAGAACACTGTAAGCCGATTCATTTATCTGCTAAAGCTATACTGGGAATGCAAAACGCCAGTGGAGTTGGTTTTTGGACAAAATAACTTACTGGCTCGCTCCTGGTTGGCTGGACACCCACGAGAATGTTGCTAATAGGTTGTGTGTGTGTGCGCGCCCGCGTGTGTGTGTGTGTGTGCGCGTGAGCCCAGATAGGCCGCCCAATGACGCATGTACCCATAATTCATGAGGGATCTTAAAATAGGAGTTTATATTTTAAGGATGAGAACAATTGACATAACGCAGAAGGTCGCGAGGCGGATTGTAAGTCATGTTGGAGGATGTTACCGTGAGTCACAACTAATGCTGAACATGGTTTAATTATAAGTGTGTTTTTGCATTTACGAGTGTGAAAAATCCCCAGAGGACTTCCCAAGTACCCGTTGTAGTCGAAAGAACAACAAAATGGTTGCATTGGAAATGGATTGTAACGCATTAGCCCTGGTCATCACAGCCAGAGTGTGTATTAGTACATGCAGGACAAGAGCTGTTCCCCATTAGTCTATATATGTGTATGTGTACATGCAGTATACACTGTAATGTGGCCTTCTGGTCTCCAAGAGGACTAGGGCTGCAACAACTAATCCATATAATTGATTATTAAAATAGTTGCCAACTATTGATTGGTTGTGTCACGCGATTATTACGGCACTCAATAAGTCGCGGGGATGTTAAAGTATTAAAAAGGTTGAGTTGAGCGCAGAGCAACAACAACAACAACAACAAAGAGAGCCGAGCAAATAGTCAGAAGAGTAAACTCACATAAAAAAGCGTTGTCAGTTCTGATTTGGAATAAACGGTTGAAAATTATTTCATTTTTTATTCGATTCGTTGAATAATCCAAGAATTAATCAACAGATTAATCAATTATTACAATAATCCTAAAGAGGACCAGCGTGGGAGTGGAGTACGGAGGGCATGCCCACGTACGCACACGCGTAGCATAAATCAAAGTGCATGTGAATGCAACTAGAAGCACGACTACCCATAATGCACCACGCGCCTCGTTGCTGGACTTGTTTCACGCCATCTCCTCAGAGATCATAAAGCATTTAGTGTTTGCCTCCTCACAGAACAATTCAGAAAAATTATTTTGTTTTATATGGACCATGACATATGTATTTTCTAATCACACCTACCTCAAAGTGGAGAACACAACATCGGGATCAGCTGAAGGGAATTGTAGTTTCAGGGTGTTCTGCCTTCTTCCTTTGGGACCTGCAACACAACAACAACAACAACAACAACATCAGACTAATCCACAAAAAAATGTCACATCCAACTTAACCATATAGATCCTAGAAATAGTTTTAATTAGTTGCATGCCAATTGGATAGAAATTGACCGAAGAGGATTTTGACCTTTACATGACCTTGACCTGATCGATCCCAAAATCTAATCAAATGGTCCCCGGATAATAACCAATGACCCCACCAAATTTCATGCAATTCAGTTTAATACTTTTTGAGTTATACGAGCAACACGCATACAAATAAATAAATAAATACACAGCGATCAAAACACAACCTTCCGCATTTTCAATGCGACGGTAATAACACATTCTTTATTTATCCATTACTAAAAACACTTGCTGAAGGTGTTTCTAAGTTTAGAAAGTAGGTGGCGTTTTACACCCAGACAATGTAGATTGATATATAGTTATAAATGTAGATATAAAACTAAAATCGATGTGTCACACTCATCTTCACCGAGGGCCTCTTAAAGGGCCGGCGTAACTGAAGCGCTGTATGAACTACTCCCGAACATTTTGTTAAATAACTCTCTTTGCATTTGATTATTTTTTATTCGAGAGTAGAAATATTGCTTGCGAGAACATTTCTCTAATAATAGAACACAAATCCATTTCATTTGAAACCTTCAAAATAAAAGCACGGGATATATAAGGTGATCGTGTGTCTTTCAAGCCGTCGGTGGCCGCACAAAATGACGTGGTGGGCCGCATTCGGCCCGCGGGCCTCGTGTTTGACACCTGGGCTGTAGAGTGATGTCATTTAGTTTAACGCTCACAAAACGAGTGTGAGTGTGCCCAGCACCTCTTTAAAACACCATTGTATCCACCGTGTTACAGTCTTGACAGGTTGCTTTGAAGTAGATGTTAAATATATCACAAAAAGTTAAACGTGGAATACTTATAACTTATCAGACATCTCCGTGGCTCTGCTACTTTATGTATGATACCGTTTATTTAAATATCGTGTCCAGTGTGACCCCTGTGATCTGGGACACAGTGCCGTCTCAACGGGGAGAATCCATCGTCTCATGACGCTGCCTTTGAGGGTTTTCACAGCTCGGCACAGGAAACGAGGAGCGGAAACGTTCCCAGGCTGAATTCCCAGGCGGAGTCCACCTCAACCCGAGACCCCGTTCCTTTCTCGCCGCTCGTGGGCTTGGCGATCCCTTCTCTCCCTCACGGCTTTTCCCATATATAATACGAACGTGAACTCCCACTACTTGAACTCTAACTTGCGTATTAGACCTCTGGGATGTGACAGTTGTTCCGATGCAATACCCCCTAAGCCCAGAGCTACGTCTGATGTCCGTACTGAGCTTTTGTAAACTGTATAAAGTCTGTCTTAAAAGAATTTGCACTAAAAACACTGAAACTTTGGAAGATAACGACTTGATTTGTCTAACTTGGCCACATCAGCATCATGGCTGCCCTCTTAAAGGGCCGGAAACACTTTATAAACTACTCAAACATATTGTTAAATAACTCTCTTTGCATTTGATTATCGTTTATTTGAGTGTAGAAATGTTGTACATAAGAAAATGTCTTTAATATTACAATATCAATCCATTTAATTTGAAATCTTCAAAATAAAAGCACGGGAAATGTTTCTTCAATTTCTTTAAGAAAAGGGGATCACGTGTGTTTCAAGTCATCAGGGGCCACATGAAACGATGCAGCGGGCCGGTTTCGGCCCGCGGGCCTCGTGTTTGACACCTGTGCCCTATATCATCTTCAGATAATAATAATAACTTTATTTATATAGCACCTTTAAAAACAATGTTTACAAAGTGCTCCACAGAGAGTTGAAGCAAAACAAATGCAATAGCAAGAAACCAATATTACATTTTAAAGTATATATTAAAATTAAAATTAAAAAACAAATAAATTAAAAATAAATCAAAAACCAAATCAATTTAAAATACATTCAAAATAAATTTAAAACAGACAAACTAAATTAGGAGAACCAAAGTTCTGCATTAAAAAGATGACTACATCTTTGCACATGCTAAATAGGTGTGCCCCACCCCATGCATTGAAAGAATATTAGAGATTGCAACGGCCAGTGGGACGAATAATGAATTATTGCAGCACAAAGAGACTAATGCAAGCTCCATATGGGCAAGACACTAGTTTTAAAGAAAGCTGGTAAATAGTGAGACACAGAACATTCCCCATACAACACAGCTCTACAATTAGACTTTTCAGCATGCATTTAGTCTTTAATTGAACCAGATTCAAGGATATCAACACATTTCTTCAACTTCACTACTGCAGTTTGTTCCTTTTAACCGTTTTAATTAATGTTCTTAATTGTTTTTTAATCTTTTTTTCTTTTGCGTCATGTTTTAATGGTTTTATGTGAAGCACTTTGAGTTGCCATATAAAGCAACGTGCCTTGCCTTACCTTGAGCTATAGGTAACTGTATACACCTGTCCACTATGTCATGCCAGACCAAGTACAAAACAAAGAGTTGTACAGTAGTTGAAAGACATTAAATACCTATTGGCAGCACGTCGGTGGCTCGCCGTCATGTTTACGTTGAGGACGTTCAGTTGCACCTGCGTCACGGAGCCCACTGACGTTAGCTAATGGTTAGCAACTAGCTTAGCTATGCTCTTTTCAGATTAAAGATTAAAAAACACTCACCGAGGTTTGACAACGTTTTGATTCTTCAAATGTCCGTCTGCGGAGGCGGCGAAGCCAGCGATATTCCGTCTTCCGACCAATTAAGGTAACTTTTAATTAAAACAACTTTTTCTAAACTCGCGAGTTGATTCGCTCCGCCGATAAAGACGGACGCAGGAAGTGACGTCACTCATCAGTTAGACCGCTATCGCACGCGCGTCTCTCCACGAAGCCGAAGTGAGTGTTGGGACAAATTTAATGAAATAAGTTTAAATTAAAACATTTTAATGTATATAATCATTATATACATTATTAATGTTTGATACACGGTCCCATAGAAAATGACCGGATGTGTTTCAATTATGATTAAAAGAGCTGATGGTCTAAATACAGCTATAGTCTTTGTAACCATAGGTTACCAAATCAGTGTAGGCTATACGCCTTTGAGACTCTGCCATTGAGTCTGATATATTTCTGAAATATAAACAGGAGTTGCATTGTTTTGCACTGTTTGTTTTGTATTGTATTGTGTTGTAATGTATATTTTGTGTAACACACTGAGTCACTTTACCAAGTAAAATTCCTTGTTTGTGCAAACCTACTGGGCCAATAAAACTGATTCTGATTCTGATTCTGATTCTGATTCTGAGCTCCCAAAGGTTAATTTGACAAAACTTAGCGTGTCCATTATACTAAATACATTTGATCATGTCAAACAAAAGAATCTGTTTCTTCAGTATAGGTGATGGTTCTTCGTAGAACAACAAAGCCTTTTAAAGAACCATTTAAGAACAATTGTTTGTCTGTGTGCGCTGTACGAGACGCTCCCTGCATGTGACGATGAAGTTATCCCACAGTGAAATGTCTGGAGAGGTTTTCTCAGTATTCATCTCAAGCACAGTTGCCATGGCAACTTGTTCAACGGAGGCAACTTGGTGATCCCTGTGATCAGATGTGAGAGAAGAAACACACTGTCACAATCCCACCTCTCTCTCTCTCTCTCTCTCTCTCTCTCTCTCCTTCTCTCATTCTCTCTGTCTGCACATGTACATATGCACTTGCACACATAAACTCATCGCCTGTCTACTAGAAAAACAGGTACACGGTATAGGTAAGGTAAGGATTCAGTGACGTGAACAGACATGAAGAACAGCGAGTTATCATCTTGATTGACATCATTTTTTTCTCTAGAATATTTACTATGCTATTTTTATATTATTATTATATTACCGTAATAATATGTTTCTATTATTATATTTATAATATATATGTTATTATTCTACTATTATTATATTTATAATATATTATTGTTATTATTATATTTTTATATAATATATATTATTATTATACTATTATTATATGTATAATAATTTATAATTATAATAATTATTAGAATATTTATAATATATTATTATATGTATATTATATATATATTATACTATTATTATATTTATAATAATAATAATAATTATTATTATTATATTTATAATATATTATTATATGTATAATATATATATATATATATATATATATATATATATATATTATACTATTATTATACTTGTAATAATATATTCTTATTATATTATTATATGTATAATATATTATTATTATTATTATTATTATTATATTTATTATATTTCTTTTCCTAGAATATTTTTTCTTGTTTCTTACTCTGTAAAAAAATAAAAAACTTTACAGAAAGCTAGAATGTGTTTCTTTTCCTTGGCGTGACGGATTTCACAGTCGTCTCTGTTTCCTTTCCCTCTGCCGGCTCCACAGCTGTGTCGCTGAGCCCTTTTGGCACCGCGACTCAACTTTATAAATCATTTGTTGCTCTCACGCACCCTATCCCCAAAAAACTGTGGAGGTCTGCAGGCACATGGGAACAATTCTTTGACTTGCGTGCTAGCTTGCGTGATGTCACACTAGTGTGTGTGTGTGTCTTTCACTTGTTATACTATAATGCCATCAGATACAGAGCAGATACAGGGTTTGAACCTGGGTCATCTTGAGGAAGAACACATCATGAATAATGTTGTTGATGTTTTGTTTTTTTAAGTATTACAGCCAATAAGAAAAGGCTGTACTCCATCTATACTTAGGAGTTTGTACGTGTGAATTTTCCCCGTTGGGATTGTGGCGTATTGCCTGGCCTCAATCCGTTCATCCTTTTCACTTGCCCATCTTTGCTCTGGCTGCACGAGGTTCATAAACCTGCGATTGATTCGATTTGAAGCTGAACTGGACTTGGTAAGACCCGCGCTGCCGTAGAGCCGACGACCCCGCGTTGACACCGTGTTGTTGTGTACACACCGGGTCACGGTTTCCTAGCATCACGGTGACCACGCAAACCTCTTCCAGGAAAGGGAGAGAGTGTTTCTCTCAGGAACAAGGTGCTGGCTGTGGATCTCACATCCCCCCCCCAAACACACACACACACACACACACACACACACACACACACACTCCTCCTATACCAGACTGGGTCATGTGGTAAACTTAGACTTCTATTTTTACATGACATGAGATGACATTACCAGCAGACACGTTTATCGTATCTATCCAGAGCGACTGACAATAAGTGAATTAAACCACAAGAACAAACTCAGAACAACAAGAATCAAGGAATAACATTTATTCAAGAAAGACAAACTATAAAAATACCCAAAGTAATAACACAAGTAATAACACAAGTAATAACACAAGTAATAATAAATAATAACACAAATAATAACACAAGTAATAACACAAGTAATAACACAAGTAATAATAAATAATAACACAAATAATAACACAAGTAATAACACAAGTAATAACACAAGTAATAACACAAGTAATAATAAATAATAACACAAATAATAACACAAGTAATAACACAAGTAATACCACAAGTAATAACACAAATAATAACACAAATAATAACACAAGTAATACCACAAGTAATAACACAAATAATAACACAAGTAATAACACAAGTAATAACACAAGTAATAACACAAATAATAACACAAGTAGTACCACGGGAAAGTACCGTAAGTAATACCATGAGTAATACCGTGAGTAATACTATAAGTAATACCATGAGTTATACCATGAGTAGTACCATGAATAATACCATGAGTAATACCATGAGTAATACTATAAGTAGTACCATGAGTAGTACCATGAGTAGTACCATGAGTAGTACCATGAGTAGTACCATGAGTAGTACCATGTTACTCCTCTTGTTGCCGCTGCTCTTGTGGAAACATCCAGAAGCTTCCGTCTGTTCCCCGTCCCTCTTCCAGCTGTTCTCCTCGCGGTCACAGGAAGGACGAGTCCTCGCCGAGCTTCTTCACGCAGGCTGTCACCGTCTCCTCTTCATCGCTCCCCTAATTGGCCGAGGGGTTATAAATAGCCTGGCGCATCCATCACGAGACCTCCCGGCTGCAGCCTCGAGGGACCCGAGAGGGGTCCGCCGTGTTGCCTCTTCGCCTGGAAGCCCCCGCAGTTATACGTGTCCCTCATTACGGAAAATACAATAACATCTTCTATCAGCTCGATAACTTAACTCATTAAAGTATTTGCTCCTGAGCATTTGACCCAGCTGCCGGCCTTGCAGTCGGCTATAAAAACCAGGATGACGCAAAAGCCGGAGCCGGGTAACTTACATTAAAGGAGAGAGGATAATTAACCCTCTGTGGCCCCGTAAGAAATGAAAGATGTGACACATGAAGTCAGGACACAGTTGGATACAGAAGATTAAATGTAGGCCGCGTGTGTTATCTCTTAGTTTAGAGATGTCGAGCTATAAAACGAGTGCAAGCTGTGAATTCCTGCACACACACAACAGTGAGTTCCATTATTGTTTATGGAGGTGGATGCAGGACAGTTTTATTTATTTATAACATCAAAGATGTTACTATTTGTGTACCTGGTATCTTATACATTAGCTTACATATATTGGGTTTTTATATCCTTGTGACCTGTCAGTCACACAGGTGTCAAAAGCAAGGCCCGCGGGCCGAATTTGGCCCACCACATGATTTTATGTGGCCCCTGACGACTTGAAAGACATTTGATCATCTTTTATTTTAAAGGAAAAAAATATCCTATGCTTTTATTTTGAAGGTTTCAAATTAAATGGATTTCTGTTATAATATTAGAGATATTTATTTTCTTATGTACATTATTGCTACACTTAAATAAACAATTAAATGTAAAGAGAGTTATTTAACACTATGTTGGGGAGTAGTTTATAGTTTATATGTTTATTTGTTTCAGTTATAACCCTTTGAGGGTGATGTGGCCCACGGGGAAAGTTAGTTATACAGGTAGCTTTAAAATGCCAGTTTAATAGATGTATAAACTGTTATGTAATGACATTTTCATAATATGTTTTTATTTATTGCAACCAGCTCACACAGCGGTGTGTGTCTATACTCTCTATAGGGCGTTGAACTCATCTTCACCGAGGGCCACATCAGTGTCATGGCCGCCTCTTAAAGGGCCGGCGTAACTGAAGCGCTGTATGAACTACTCCAGAACATTTTGTTAAATAACTCTCTTTGCCTTTGATTATTGTTTATTCGAGAGTAGAAATATTATACACAAGAACATTTCTCTAATATTAGAACACAAATCCATTTCATTTGAAACCTTAAAAATAAAAGCACAGGATATATAAGGTGATCATGTGTCTTTCAAGTCATCGGGGGCCGCATAAAATGACGTGGCCGGCCGCATTCGGCCCGCAGGCCTCGTGTTTGACACCTATGCTATAAAGTGTTGAGAAAAATCCTCTTTGTAACATCCCCAACTGTGATTTTAAGCAGATTGAAGTAAGTAAGTAAGTAATATTGCATAAAAAAGTTGACGTGCAAAGCGTCTTCTTTGTCTTGAGATGATAAGAGGAAGAAAAAAAGTTTCACTTCTTGTTTCAGCTGAAGGTACCAGCCCAGTTCTTGGTATAGCTTTGTCACCGCGCCATTGTGAAGCAACAATGAAGCCTTATATTTTAATTACCTGACGTCTCAACAAGGCTTCGGTCTATTCAGCCTTAAGGAGTTACATCAGCTGCACTCCTCCTCTGCCTCTATGTCCTCTTTCTCCTCTTGTCAGATTATCACACTTTAAATGTGCATACATGTGTATTTATAAGAGGAGATAACGTGTAATTGGTATAAACGTGATTTTCCATTCGAAGAACTTTCCTCTGACGTCTGGAATTTACAAGAAATGAGCGGTTGCGTAACTATACAGTTGATCGTTATACCCTACAACAAATTTGGGAGGGAAATTGTATTGGAAAGAGGTACAAATACATATTTTTGGGCTTGTCTTTAGAAATATAAATTGATTTGTTGAGATTCATAAAGGCTACGCTCTCCCTCTTTCTCTTTTCTTTCCATCTCTCATTCATTCACATGTAAAAGAGACATTGGAGAATTTTGTTTCGACCCTAAGAAAATTGCGCTGGGCCATCAGTGTCTGATTTAGAATAGAATATATTAAATTACATTTATTTGATTTATATTTAATTGAATATTTATAAAATAACTAAAATTCTTAAAGGATTTTTTTAATGGATACATTTTTTTTAGTATCCATTAGAAATGTAATATTTATTAAATGACTACCATTTTTAAAGGATTTTTTAATGGATACTAATTTTAAAAATATTTAGAAAAATCTCACGTACCTGGAGTGCCTACATGTACCACTAGGGGTTTAAGTACCCCGGTTTGAGAACCACTGCTCTAGAGGCCACGAGGTGCTCAGTCTGCAATAGTTTCATATTCAGACACAACGTCATGAAACATTAGAAACATTTGGGAAGCATGACTGTGACCCGATGTATCGTGGGTACTAGGTTATAGTAATAATAGGTCATCGTTATGGTAACCCTGCCGTAAACCAAATAATTTGCATCGGGGATATGAGGTAGCATAATAAACAAGAAACAATATATTCATGCTTTGCTTTTAATCACTTAATAGAAAAAGTATTTCAGATTTATTTTCGTACACAATATACAATATAATACCGTACATTGTGTTAAAACATTTAATAACCCGCCAACTGGCGGACTTTAAACATATTATTGACGATAAAAAAACAACCTCTCATGCAAATAGTGCTAAATCTGGCTAACCATTTGGACAGGACTAGGATCAAATAAAGCTCCGACGTAGATGAACAATGTTAATACTGACTAATTTGAATTTCAAAAACAAGTGCTAACAAGTTCCGGTCGGAGAGAGTTCACACATCAGTTTACACGTTGTCGTTAACTTGTCGTAGCATGCTGCCGCGACGCCCGGGTCGCCTACTTTTACAGGAGGTGCATTAATAGTGTAGAAGGAGTGATGTGTGTCCTTCAACCCTGTACCTGGAGCTTACACAGAACCACGAAGGGGCCACCTGGAACCCCAAAGGGTTCTTCAGAGCGATGCCTCAGAAGAACCATTTCTGGTTCCACAAAGAACCTTTCAGACCAGGGTTCTTTAAAGAACCATTTCCTTAAAGAGTTCTTCAAATAACCTATAAAGGTGTCTCAAAGAACCTTACAAAAATGGTTCTTTAAGGCCCCATTTCTGGTTCCACAAAGAACCTTTCAGACCAGGGTTCTCTAAATAACCATGTCCTTAAAGAGTTTTTCAAAGAACCAATAAAGGTGTCTTAAAGAACCTTACAAAAATGGTTCTTTAAGGCCCCATTTCTGGTTCCACAAAGAACTTTTCAAACCAGGGTCTTTAAAGAACCATTTCCTTAAAGAGTTCTTCAAATAACCTATAAAAGTGTCTCAAAAAACCTTAAGAAATGGTTCTTTAAGACACCATTTTTGGTTCCACAAAGAACTTTTCAAACCAGGGTTTTCTAAAGAAACATTTTCTTAAAGAGTTCTTCAATGAACCTTAAAAAAATGGTTCTTCAAGGCATCATTTTTCGTTCCATAAAGAACCTTTAAACCAGGGTTCTTTAAAGAACCATGTCCTTAAAGAGTTCTTGAAAGAATTTATAAAGGTGCCTCAAAGGAAAGAAGGGTTCTTCAGCAGGTGATGGTTCTTTGTAGAACCACAAAGCCTTTTGAGGAACCATTTGAGAACCCCTATGTGTGTGTGTAGCTTGTGACGCCCTCTGAGAGGAACCTCTGTGTTCTCTGATGCTGATCCTTGATGTTCTAGCGTGTCTCACATGTCAGATCCGCCCCGTGTTCTCTGTGCCGCGTCGGGGTCGCCACGTTGCTGCTGTCACATGGAACTCTTGTAGCTTCAAAAACTCAGAGTAATTATAAAAGAACAAAAATGAGGACGCTCCACTTCTTCTGTAAAACTCTAGTGTTTATCTATAAGAAATATAAGCTGAGATTTAATTAAGAGAAACTAAAAAATTTAAGAAATGCTAAAAAAAAGAAAAAGGTGTGATAATATAATTATTATAATTCTGATGCCAAAGTGAAACATTCTTTTTAATATTCATGCATAAAAAGCTGATTAATATAATGTTCTTCATTTTTTGGGGTAAAAATATAAAAAAGGCTATTCTTTTGAGTTACAAGGTTCTCATGTGACAACAACAACAACAACAACAACATGTCTCTTTAGCTGCTGCTCTGCTGGGCACTCAACAACATTGTGCGATTATATACTTAAATATATTCATATATATCTATATCTATATATATATATATATCTATATATCTATATATACATGTATATATCTATATATACATATATGTATATATACACATGTACATAGATATATATGTATATATATACACACATATACATATATATGTATATATATATACATATATATATATATATATATATATATATATATATATATATATAATATAAAAAGGCTCCAATCCAGAGCCTTCTACACATTAGACATCACCACTTCCAGGCAATGCAAGTGCATATAAATTAAAATAGATTTTTACACTGAACCAGTATTTCTTATTTACAAACTTAAAGTATAGAATAAATACACACTGTTATAAACAGCAAAAAGGACCGACTTGAGCTCCTAGCGACAACCAGTAGAGACAAAGGCGTTGGAGTGATGGGGGGTGGGGGGGTAAGGCTCGATGACAAAGTCAACACACACACAAACACACACACACACACACACACAAACACACACACACACACATACAAAACCTTCCGTACTTACATACAAACGATTGCCACTTATGCTGGAGTGAAATTAGATGAAGTACCATCGAGTATCTCAGTGAACCGAAGATGGAAATGGAGAAGTGGAGAAGTGATTTATTTATAAATAAAATAGCTGTGGAAAGGTGACGATTTCAACCCAATTTTTGGTTTATTTTTAAAAACTAGAGCACCTAATTATGATTCTATTTCTATGAAGTGTATACAGTCTGCCGTTGCACCAGATTCTAATAACCCGACTGTCCTCGATATACAATACAGTCGTGAGGGGGGGGGGGGGAGTGTCATTGAATTGACGTCACCGAGCTGAAGCAGCACTTGAGTGATTTATTTTGTATTTTTTTTATACCGAGGACGAAATAGCCGTCCTGATTTTTTTTTTTTGGGGGGGGGGCATGGAGCCCAGAAGGGGTTCGTAAACCATGTGAATGGCGGCGCTGATGAGGGTCTGAGAGGACCTTTAATCATCTGGTCTGGGCCTGATTACAGGGGGGGGGGGGTTACACTCCTCAGGGTCCGGGGGTCAGGGTCCGTTCCATCTAACAGGACTATTAAGATCTGTGGGCTAAAAATAGATCCACCACGTCGGCCTTGTCAGACTTCGCTCCTGACTGTTCGGAGATCACCGCAGCAGCAGCTCATATAGGATTCGATCTGATCCTTGATTGAAGGTCATCAGGGTTTGAACTTGAATAACCTTTTGGACAAATTGCACAAATCGAACGTCCCATTTTTACGCTGACATTTCAGAGGGAGCAACAATCTGACCGTGTGTGCAGGATTCCTGATGCACGGTGGAGCATTTTGCAGTGAAAGTCAAGTTTTGGTGTGAGAAAAGGCCGTAACAATGAAAAAGAGGATGCAAAAAGAGATGGAGCATGAACATATACGATGTATTTCAGCGTGACAATCATTGACCGACATCTGGATCGTAAAGCAACGTGTAGCGTGAACCGGAAGAGAACGTAAAGCGTTTGAAATCCACAAACCTTTGTGCTCGGGTGGCAGAAATGTGCGTATGATGTGTGTTTATGTTTCTCTATTCAGATGTTTGTTTGGATTTCTCTATTGCCCAATACATGGAAGACTGTTTATCTTTTTAAACATACAAAAAAAAAAAATCTTTCAGATAATAAGAAAAAAGCAAAAAACATTTCACAGACGTACTAGAGTGTTCAATAAATAAAAAAAAATATTATAAAGACAATAGTAAAAAAAGGCACACGAAAGTCCTTTGACAAAATGGTACAGGAAAAACAAAGTAAACACTTTCTCTTGCTATACAAACGTGTCCCCCATCAGTAGATCTTATATTCTACGCTACTTCTATATCATATCATATTTGTGTAAAAAAAAAGAGGAAAAAAAAAAGCCTTAAAAGGTACAAAACTTCTCTCAGTAGTGTCAACGTCCATTTCAATGCCAGTTCAAGAAAAAATTATAATGTTCCAAACTGGCCAAAAATTGTTCAAGTTCAGGCCCCGCCCCCTTTCGCTCTCTCTCCGCCTGTCCGTCGAGACTAAACTAAACGTTCGCGGTAATTTTATTTTTCCTGAGAAAACTCTGAAGCCGCCTCTCCCCGAAACCGCCCGGTCCGGCTTCAAACACCCCGAGTGCAAGACGCCCCGCTGAGCCCCGGCTCCCGTGTGGGCGTGTTCAAACAGCTCCGAGGAGGTTCCCTCTCCTCTTTCTGCCCCAAAAAACTTCTTCAAATCTCCAGGTGAGCCCGACGATGGCCACGCCCCTTTAGGTGTCCGTGGGCGACGCCTCGTGTGTCACGATCTCGATCGCCGGCTCCATCGTGAGGCCCTCGTCCAGGGGGCCGTCCGAATAGTCCAGGGGAGGAGACCGAGAATCTCCGAGACTATCCTCCTCCTCCTCCTCCTCCTCCTCCTCCTCCTCCTCTTCGTCTAAGTCTTCCTCCTCCTCGTCTTCATCGCCGTCTTTCTCTATTCCGTTCAAGTCCTCCTCCTCCAAGGTGAGTTCAAACTGAAACTTGTCCCCGCCCCCTTGCCCCCCTCCGGTGCCTCCTCCTCCTCCTCCTCCTCCTCCTCCTCCTCCCCCTCCACCCCCTCCTCCTCCTCCGCTGTGTTCGTCGTAGAAGGGGGGGGAGGGGCTCTGGGGGATCATGCTCTGGTACCAGTTCCTGTTGTCCTCCAGCGTGTCCAGGATGTCCTGGGCGTCCGGGTGGACCAGGTCGGCCCAGGTCTCCCACAGAGGGTGGACGATGTAGTCGATGAAGCCCACCTGGAAGAGAGCCATGGATTTTAACTTATTGATACGTATATATATATATATATTTTTTTTTATATATATATATATATATAAAAAAAATATATATATATAAATATATATTTATATATATATTTACATAAATATATGTATATATATACATATATATATGTATATATATACATATATTTATGTAAATATATACATATATATATGTATATATACACTACCGTTACATTTGGTGAAAACTCTCACTTTTATTTATCAAATAAATTGCAAAATGAATATAAAATCTTATATTGGAAATATTAATGTAGTTCTTCTTGTGGCTCAAAGGAAGGCCAGTTGTATAGCTTCTCTCACCAGCATAACTGTTTTCAGCTGCGCTCACATCAAACGTGTTTCAAGGGTTTTCTACCCCTCCGCTAGTCTTCTCAGGCGATAACACAATGTACACTAAACTTTTGACCGGTGGTGTACGTGTGACGCTCATATTCATCTAAATGTCCGTCATGGCCCACCTGGCTCTTCTCCACCGACGCCGTGTGCTTGTCACACATGGGGCTGATCTCCATCCCCCTCTCCCTCTCTCTGTCCCCCTGGTGGAAGAACTCGTCCATGATGCGGTCGGTCCACTGGCGGTACAGCTCCAGGGACTTGGTGGGGTTACTCAGGTCGGCGCAGTGCACCATGTTGCGCAACACCTGAACACACAATGCACAGAATTGAGAATTTATGAAAATGCTTCCATCCATCATTTTACGTTTGGGGTTATTTCCCACCAAGAAATCAAGTAATCAAGTACTTATATTGTACTAACACACTTTAAGTATACTCATGATTAGTAGGGCTTCAAGTAGACTCAAGTATGCTCCGATTAAATATACATATTCATGTTCCACCTGTGTTCACGGAGGGGATTACCTGTATCCGGTCGGTGTAGTTGTCCAGCAGCAGGACCCCGGAGCTCGTCACCTTCTTGGTCTCCACCATCGTCTTCAGGTCAGCCAGCAGACTCATGTGCTTGGACATGTCCGTGGCCAGAACCTGGAGAACCGAGAGAGGACGGGGGTCAGCGCCGTGTGGACAGGTCACCACTCAAATTAGTTTTCAAAAGGATTATTTATAAAACAAGTGTGATGTATAGATATGCTATATATATATATATATATATATATATATAGCATATCTATAGCAAAAAATGCTTATACTGTATATTCCTATCCTAAATTAACATAAACAAATCCAAAAAAATCTTTGTTATTTATTATATTTTTTATATATATATTTTTTTCATTGTATATACATTTTCTGATTTATTTGATTAACTTTAGGATAGGAAAATATAAGCATGTTTTGCTTCTACCTTTTCAGTCTGTTTTCCATATTATATAGAATAATATTGTATTGTCTTGCAATGAGTGACTGAATAAAATACACAACAACAACAACAACAACAAATCAGGAAATGTATATAAAATGATGAAAAATAATCAAGAAAATATTTATATATATATATATATCTTACATAAACATACGTTTCGATCACACTTATAACCTTCAAAAATAGTTTAATAAATAATCCGTGAATGAGTCTCTCACCATGTCGATGACCATCTTGCGGAGCGACTGCCGCTGCTTCTTCGGAATGTTCTGGAAGATGTCGCAGTTCTCCTCCTGCAGCAGCTTGAAGCCCACGGCCAGGTGGTGGTTCTCCAGCACCGATTCGTCGTTGTACATCAGCGCCAGCTCCGAGTCTGCAGAGGCATCAAAAAGACACGTTTACATATATTTTAGACGACCGGTTGTTGAACGCTCCAATTCATGCGGCAACGCGTTTGAACTCACTGGTATTGATGAGGAACTGGTTTGATACTCCAGGATGGTCAACGTCGTGGATGGCTGCAGCAAAGATGGCCGCTAGGATCTCGAGATCTGTGAAGACCGCCTGAGAAAAGAGACATCGATCCAAATTAGAAGAGAGAAAAGGCATCGGAAAGGACAAACGTAGGCATACTAAACTAACTGAGGAAAGAGAACGAGAGAGACGAGACTTAAAGTGACTTAAATAAAGCCATCGGTCCGGCTCACACATCGCCAGAGAAGTGTGAGTCGAGTTCTGTTCCTGTGACACTCCCCCACATGGACCGGCTCATCTTCTCCAACCCGGGGAGAACTTTGAGGAAATGCATTCTGGGAAAGTCTAACAAATAAAGGCCTGGAGGCAAATATAGTGTTCAAGAGGGCAAGTTCTCAGATTAAGGGGGGGGGGGATTTTACATTTTTATTTAAACCTTTAATCATCCAGTTTTTGAGGGTGACCAGGACAAGACAGGCAGCAACATATGAAACATGTAGTTACAAACAAAAAAACACAAGAAACGCGTAGTTACAAACAAAAAACACAAAGTTATAAACAAAGAAACACAAGAAAAGTATAGTTACAAACAAAAAACACAAAGTTATAAACAAAGAAACACAAGAAAAGTATAGTTACAAACAAAAAACACAAAAAACACAAAGTTATAAACAAAGAAACACAAGAAAAGTATAGTTACAAACAAAACAACACAAGAAACACAAAGTTATAAACAAAAAACACAAAGTTACAAACAAAGAAACACAAAGTTACAAACAAAGAAACACAAAGTTACAAACAAAAAAATACAATAAACACGTAGTTATGAACAAAAAAACATAAGAAACACGTAGTTACAAACAAAGAAACACAATGAACACGAGTTCAAAGAAACTAAAAGCGACGTAGCCGAGTTAATTTAAGGACCATTGAGATGTTCGGGACCCTCAGTGGAAGGACGTCGAGCTTTCCAAACCCGGGAGAAGTGTCCCATGCGGTTGAGGAAGAGCTCGGTGCCGAGGCAGAGGTCAATAAATGTCCGCCACTCAGTATCGTAGTACCTCAGGCCGTCGTCTAGTTACATCACGACGTCAACGCATCTCTTCGTGTTATCTCTTTTCTGTTCCTGGGTTGTTGTTCCTGGTCCGATGCGAGGTCAGAGGTCAGAGGTCAGAGGTCAGAGGTCAGGGTGTGGTATGAGTACGGACTGTAAACCCCTCTGAGGGTACGTTGTGTTCTGGCTGTAAAGGATAAAGTGAAGCGGGTCGGTGAGAACTCACGTCCAGCGCCGGCGTGGAGAGCAGGATGTGCGTGGACTGGGCCACGTCGGCGGCGTGCAGGCTGTTGTGGTACGCCACGTCGGAGTGGTAGTGGTCCTCCAGCGTCATCATGTAGGCCACCAGCGTGTCCACGGGGATCTGGAACGTCTTCAGCAGCTCGCGCTCCTGGAACCACAAGAACACAACAACGATGCATTCAGGGGCAGGATCAAGCGTGGGACATCCGAGTCGCAGGAGAAGAAGAATGCAGAACATCCATGAACACACGGAAACATAAGGGTTCTGAAATGGTTCTTTGAAAGGCTTTGTGGTTCTACGAAGAACCATTGTTTCATTTGAGACACCTTTATAGGTTCTTTAAAGAACTCTTCAAAGAGATGGTTCTTTAAAGAACCCTGGTTTGAAAGGTTCTTTATGGAACCAGAAATACTGCCTTGCAGTACCATGTTTTGAAGGTTCTTTGAAACACCTTTATAGTTTTGTTGAAGAACTATTTA
This sequence comes from Liparis tanakae, assembly GCA_036178185.1. NCBI lineage: Eukaryota > Metazoa > Chordata > Actinopteri > Perciformes > Liparidae > Liparis > Liparis tanakae. Next base: position 2,180,559 of record CM070102.1, read on the forward strand.
AGGAAATGGTTCTTTAAAGAACCCTGGTTTGAAAGGTTTTTTATCGAACCAGAAATGGTGCCTTAAAAAAACATTTTTGAAGGTTCCTTTGGACACCTTTATAGGTTATTTGTGGAACCAGAACGGTGTCCTAAAGAACCATGTTTTAGGGGTTTTCGAGGCACCTTTATAGATTCTTTGAAGAACTCTCTAAGGAAATGGTTCTTTAAAGAACCCTGGTTTGAAAGGTTCTTTATGGAACCAGAAATACTGCCTTGCAGTACCATGTTTTGAAGGTTCTTTGAAACACCTTTATAGTTTTGTTAAAGAACTATTTAAGGAAATGGTTCTTTAAAGAACCCTGGTTTGAAAGGTTTTTTATCGAACCAGAAATGGTGCCTTAAAAAAACATTTTTGAAGGTTCCTTTGGACACCTTTATAGGTTATTTGTGGAACCAGAACGGTGTCCTAAAGAACCATGTTTTAGGGGTTTTCGAGGCACCTTTATAGATTCTTTGAAGAACTCTCTAAGGAAATGGTTCTTTAAAGAACCCTGGTTTGAAAGGTTCTTTATGGAACCAGAAATGGTGCCTTGAAGAACTATTTTTAGGGTTCTTCGAGGCATCTTTATAGGTTATTTAAAGAACCCCGGCTTGAAAGGTTCTCTGTGGAACCAGAAATGGTGCCTTAAAGAACAATTTTTTAAGGGTTTTTCGAGGCACCTTTATAGGTTCTTTGAAGAACTCTCTAAGGAAATGTTTCTTTAAAGAACCCTGGTTTGAAAGGTTCTTTGTGGAACTAGAAAAGGCGCCTTGAAGAACTATTTTTTAGGCTTCTTCAAGGCACCCTTATAGATTCTTTAAAGATCTCTCTAAGGAAATGGTTCTTTAAAGAACCCTGGTTTGAAAGGTTCTTTATGGAACCAGAAATGGTGCCCTGAAGAACAATTTTTTAAGGGTTTTTCGAGGCACCTTTATAGGTTCTTTGAAGAACTCTCTAAGGAAATGTTTCTTTAAAGAACCCTGGTTTGAATGGTTCTTTGTGGAACTAGAAAAGGCGCCTTGAAGAACTATTTTTTAGGCTTCTTCAAGGCACCCTTATAGATTCTTTAAAGATCTCTCTAAGGACATGTTTCTTTACAGAACCCCGGTTTGAAAGGTTCTCCGTGGAGCCATAAGCGGTTCTTCCACGCCGTCCCCTCTCCGGTTCTCCCGTACCTGGAAGATGGCGTACATGATGCAGGTGAGCGGCCGGCTGTGCGAGTACTCGGACACGGTGAAGATGTTCAGGCCCCACTTGTTGAGGTCCTGCAGCTCGGCCGACAGCTGCTCCTCGCGGTCCGTCGTCACGCCGAAGCGAGAGACGCTGCTGCCGGAGAGCGAGGGCCCGTGGGCCACCTTCCTCACGCCGCTGATCTGAGTCATCATCAGCTGCTGCTTCTGCTGCTGCTTCTTCTTGTCGCGCGCCTTGGAGGTCGGGGACGGCATCTCCACATCGTTCTGCTTGTCTGGAGGAGGGCGGGGGGGGGGGGGGGGGGGCAGACAATGTTGAGGAAGAGGATTACAAAATGTCCCTTTGCCCTCAGAGAGCAGGAAGAAGGTTAAAGAACATCTAAAGGCGATGAACAATTCACAACTTCTAACTTGGGCATCAAACTCATCTTCACCGTGAGCCACATCAGCATCGTGGCCGCCTCTTAAAGGGCCGGTGTGACTGTATGAACTACTCCCCAACATATTGCTGAATATCTCTCTTTGCATTATATTCTTGTTTATTCAAGAGTAGAGATATTGTACACGAGAACGTTTCTCTCTTTACCACCTTCTGTACCTTCTGTCTTTTATATATCTTTCTTATTATAGTGTTATTTCTGATAACTGTTGACTCTGGGCCACACCAGCATCATGGCCGCTCTCTTAAAGGGCCAGCGTAACCATAACACAGTATAATTGTAACTACTCCCGAACATATTGTTAAATAACTCTCTTTGCATTTTATTCTTGTTTATTTGAGTGTAGAGATATTGTACATATGAAAATGTCTCTAGTATTATAACATAAATCCATTTAATTTGTAACCTTCAAAATAAAAGCACGGGATATAAAGGTGATCAGGTGTCTTTCAAGCCATGAGCGGCCGCATAAAACGACGTGGTGGGCCGCATTCGGTCCGCGGGCCTCGTGTTTGACACCAGTGTCGTAAAGGATTTTATAATAACAAAACCTACCGGATGATTTCAATAAAATAATACCTCATTTTGTTTAAATAACCAGCGTTAAGATCACATATTAGTCTCATAGTTTAATCCACAGGCTGCCTGACGACCCTCGAGAAACGTGAGGGATTTATTAATGCAGTCATTCATCATCGGGGCCTCCATTCATGTGTTCATTCATGCTGCCCTGGGCAGTCTCTCTCTCTCTCTCTCTCTCTACCCTCCCTCTACTCTCTCTTTCCTCTCGTCTCTCCGCAGGAGGCTCACATTTCATCTCTCACTCTTTTCTCTCTCAAAGGTCGCTCCATTGACATATCTGAGACTCTCATGGAAGCTCCATAAAGATTCAATAAGCCGTTCAATAAGCATCTTCCACAACTTCATCAAATCCACTTAGCGTGACAGTGGTTTATTATATTTCCAGAACACACACACACACACACACACATTGCTGCAGTCACAAATAAAGAGAATAAGAAGACAACACACATAAAACCTGCGAGGCCTTCATGTAATATTCATAATAATCCATTTAATTCATAGAGCACTTTTAAGGTACTCAAAGACACTTTAAGTGTTACATTAATGGACCCTACGGGGAGCAGTCCAGGGTTGAGTGTCTTGCTCAAGGACACATCGACTAGGGCGGGGAATTGAGCCCCAAACCCACTGACAAAAAAGTGTTTACGTGTTTACTACAATCACAGTGAAATCATATGAGCTGCACACTTATATATCAAGCCCTAACTCATCAGCCTTCCCCTGTGGTGGGGGATTCAATTACCTGCTGTAATTCAAATAATCTCTCTCTCTCTCTCTCTCTCTCTCTCTCTCTCTCTCTGTCTTTCTTTCTCTCCTTGGTCATCCAGTGGTAATTAATAACAGACAATTAAGCGCTCTCAGACTTGGAAAAAAGCAATACATATATATATATATATATATATATATATATATATATATATATATATATATATATATATATATATATATATTTATTTATATTATATGAATATATATTTATTTATATTATATATAAATATATATTTATATTATATATATTTATGTATGATATACATATATATATATATATTATATATATATATATATATATATATATCATATATATGTATATGATATATACATATATTTATATTTAATATATATATATATATTTATATTCTACATGTTCATTTTTCATCAATTGCTATATAATTAAGTGCAAATATACTGTAAATGTGTTTTTTAGCACAGTTAACACAATCCTGATATCCATATTCCCCCAAATCATATCATCAAACATTCATTTTCTTACAGCGACATAACAACTGAACCGTCTGAAGTGTAAAACATGTTGTTTTGTTCTCTCTTCTCTTTCCTGCTCCTCCGTCACCTCCTACGTTCACTTCTATTTCTTCTCCTTCCTCCTCCACACGCTCTACTGTGAAGAACACAGGTGCACTATAGTGCAGAAAAAGGGGCTTTTTGGGACAATCCCCCCCCCCTCCCCCCCTGTTGCTGCTGCTGGCCGATCAAAGGGGAATGATGACAGATTTATGATGCTGGGACAGCTGTGATGGGGGGGGGGGGGGGGGGGGGGGCACACGGCCAACAGCCCTGAAAATCCCCCTCTGGGATCTTTATTTATCTAGAGGCAACTATACACACACAGAACAATAAAGGTTCTTAAATGGTTCTTTAAAAGGCTTTTTGGTTCTACGAAGAACCATCACCCATACTGTCACCTATACCTACACGTGGGACACCTTTATAGGTTCTTTAAATAACTATTTAAGGACATGGTTCTTTAAAGAACCCTGGTTTGAAAGGTTATTCGTGGAACCAGATATGGTTCTTCTATGGCATCACTCTGAAGAACCATTTTCGGTTCCACATGGCACCTCCATGGTTCCGTGTGCCGGCTCTATGATCACTGTCAAAGGAGTCCGCAAGAATAATCTGGATCTACTACGACCTCTGCAGAACCAGCATATGGCGGGAGAACTTAGTGTTTTTGATCCTAATCTTTATAGAGGGATTAAAGAGTCACGGTCAGGCCGGCTGCGTCGCCCTCACACTCTTCATTAACCCACGTGTCAGTTCCTTAAGCCGCCACCAGGGTAATCCCCGGTTTATATCAAAGCGGTACTTTCATCTCTTTCTGGGCTCTTGGGGCAGCGATGGAGGAACAACGAGGTGACGGAGGTGGGATGACCACCGCATGTGCCAAGCTCAAACGGGGGTTCCTCAGTCTACACCTCCACCCTCCTCCACCTCCTCCACCTCCTCCACCCTCCTCTCTCTCTGACAACCCCTCACCGCTTCAGGATGCCAATCCATTGGTCTACACTACAGCATCCCGTCTGCCTCCTGGTATCCTCTTATATATTTATTTAAACTCATTCCTATAAACATTGTGCATCTAGATATTGTCTTATATGTAAATATCACATTTAATCAAAATCCATCACTTTTAACCCATTTGTAGAAATTGGTTGTTTTACATAATTCCCCCTCAACAGGGACTGAAACACGAGGTTTGGTATCAGAGTCATGAAACATTTCAAAAATAGAAGAAGCAATGTCTCTTAACTCAAATATGTAAATATACACTACCGTTCAAAAGTTTGGGGTCACCCAGAGAATTCTGTGTTTTCCATGAAAACTCTCACTTTAATTTATCAAATGAATATGAAATCTAGTTATTAAGACGTTGACGAGGTTATAAATAATGATTTTTATAGTAAATATTAGTGGTGTTTTTCTTGTGGCTCAAAGGAAGTCCAGTTGTATAGCTTCTCTCAGCAGCATAACTGTTTTCAGCTGCGCTCGCATAAAGGTTTTTCTACCCCTCCGCTAGTCTTCTAAGGTGATAACACAATGTACCACTAGAACATGGAGATGGGCCTCTACACACTATGTAGAGACTTCACTAACACCAGAGAATAGTCATTACACATTAACTATGTACAGCACAGGTGTCAAACACGAGGCCTGAGAGCCAAATTCGGCCCGCCATGTTTTTTCTGTGGCCCCTGACGTCTTGAAAAGACGTGATCACATTTTCTTACAGGAATTTAAGAAAAATATCCTGTTCTTTTATTTTGAAGGTTTCAAATTAAATGAATTCATGTCATAATATGAGAGAAATGCTCTTATGTACATTATGTACATTATTCCTACACTCAAATAAACAATAATCAAATGCATAGAGGGTTATTTAACTATATGTCCGGGAGTAGTTTATACAGTGTTTTGGTAACTGGCCCTTTAAGAGAGAAAATGAGTTTGACACCCCTGATGTAGAGTATATTTATAATTCATTTAATGTGATCTTCATTGAAAAAAAACAGAGCTTTGAAAAATAAGGACTTTTTTAAGTGACCCAAAATGATTGAACAGTAGTGTATATATATATATACATACATATATATACATATATATTTTATTTTATGTTATTTTGTATTTTATATTTCACTTTGCACACTTTACTTTATGCACTGTCACTTTCTTTCTTTCTTATACTTACATTTTATATATTTTATTGTGTTTAGTTTTATCGGGCTGCTTCTGTTGTCACCAAATTTCCCCTTGGGAAATAATAAAGTAATAAAGTATATTTCATTCATTCATTCATTTATATATATATATATATATATATATATATATATATATATTACCATCTCAGACCAACCAGACAGCATCGTTCCAGTCCAGTGATTCTGGCTAACAAGCTCCCCCGTCAGTCCAACACCACCCTTTATTCTTTTCTCTTTTCCACCTCATCATCCGTTCCTCTCTCCCTTCTGGTACTGAATGAACTCCTCTGACTCCTCCGTCCCACAGCTTCATGGCGCAGTGTTTCCTGCGACGCCCCCACAGAGGAGCTGAGGAGCGCCCGGCTCGGCGGCCCAGGAGCTCCCAGCCTCCATCGCAGTAAAAACACCACAGACGTGGGGGTCTGTCACATGAGATATGACGTGTATTTGTATTTTTGTGGGGTTTAATTGCGTTCCTGAAGTGGATTATTAAAGACCGGTGGAGTCATCAGTGTGTTTTTTGAGTACACACGACTTGTATTTATTTACCCAGGAAGGTGTTGGAGATGAATTCAGAAACCTGATTCCCAGAGCGGCTCATCTCCGACAGGTGCGTCAACTCCCGATTCAACATTCTCTTGAACTGCAAGAGAGGAAGAGGAGGAGGAGGAGGAAGAGGAGGAGGAGGAGGGGGAGAGCGAGAGAAAAACATGTCGTCAGTTTCCACTGAGGGAAAACCTCAGGAAGAAGATTATGGTTCAAGATTACATGGAAAATTCAGCAGAATTCAGATTTGACAGAATATGATGTAATAACAATGTGAAATCCAGGGCTGGAGATTATTATTATTATGCTGGATTATTATTTATCCCCAATTTATAACCCCTCAATTCACCCCCCGGCAACCAATTTGACAGTTATATGACTCTGCATCACATATTTTTGGGCTTATTTTGCATCAATGTGCAACCATCTCCACGATGTCAACAGGAGAATGTGCACAGCGCCCCCTATAGTCCGTCTCTGGAACAACACATCATGATTTTCCTGAAGTTTTCCGATCATTATGAACCGTTTTTAAAGAGATGAAATAGTTCGATGATGCGTTTAACAGCACAGGGAGACCCGGGCGCCGCAGTCGACTGATGCCCGAGCGTGTGCATACACACACACACACACACACACACACACACACACACACACACACACACA
>CM070102.1:2195000-2212500 GCA_036178185.1 Liparis tanakae
AGGTTTTCCATGACCGTACGGACCCTGACACTGAATCCGGGGGGTCCCACCGGATGTCTCAATGAGTCCGTGCAGCGATGACATCATCAGTCACAGCTGCCGTGAAGACGTGTTGTTGTTGTGCAGCGGGTCAAAGGTCAAAGGTCAAAGGCCACAACACCGATACAAATGGAGCCCGGAGGCAGAATTACCGGAGATATGTCTCTATTCCGCCAGGACTGAACAATATCAACAGTCACTTTGTGTGCTGTGTGTACTTTTATAAGTAAAACATAGTGTAATACAACTTTTTCATTATCGATAAGTCTGTGAATAATAAAACAATAAACAACAAACGTTCTCTTCATCTGACTATTTACACTACAGGGCGCCTATGAACACACACACACACACACACACACACACACACACACACACACACTCTGTGTACTCCGGGTCTCCTAGCTGCGGCCCACAACACGGCCGCGTGGCGCTCCGCGGCGACCTTAGCGCGGTCGCGTAGAATGCGTCTCCGGCTCTGATCTCCTCGCCATCAAAGAGCGTGTTTGACTCTCCCAGACACGGGGGGAGTGTGTGTGTGTGTGTGTGTGTGTGTGTGTGTGTGTGTGTGTGTGTGTGTGTGAGAGTGTGTGTGTGTGTGTGTTTAACTAGCGAGCTTCAGATGTTTCTTCCCGTATTCCCGACACTTTTGAGGTGGTTTTGTGTTCTTTTTATTCCAGCTGTTGTTTCATTTGAGCGTCTCATCGCTGGACGTCTGGATGAGTTCACAGATTCATCAAAATATTAAACTTAAAATGCAATAATGGTCAAAAGTATTTTTTTGTATTTTAAGTTTTTTTCTTTCTGATGTTGTTTGTTATTCTAAAGTGATGAGGACGACCAGCGTGAGAGATGTCGTCACATCGACTCTCAGATATTTCTCAATATGATCAAATCTAATCAAACCTAATCAAACCAAGCTTTAGACACGTCCCATCAGAGGGGAATGGAACGACCAGAGGAACCAACACAACTCGTGTTCTGCAGACGAGTCAAACTAAGTTATGACCTAACGGTGAGTGACGAGAACACGACAGAGCGGCGCTGGAGAAACCACACGGAAGGATTTAGTGAATGAATAATTATATATTTATGTAAATAGTTCAAATTCACAGATTTTAACGGACAACTCCACGTTTTATATTCTCCTCTTTAACAGGAAACACTCGTTAGCAAATTATTAATTACTAAAGTTATAGAAGTGTGTTCAGATGGACCAAGAGAAACACACACACACGCACACACAGACGCACACACAGAGACGCACGCACACATGCACATAAGCACACACATACACACACACGCACACACACACACACATGCACACACACGCACAGACGCACACACACATGCATATAAGCACACACGCACACATGCACACACACACGCACACACACACACACTCACTCACACACAAACACACACACACGCACAAACAAACACGCATGCACACACACACACACACACATCCAAAACCTGGCACAGTGTGTGTGTGTGTGTGTGTGTGTGTGTGTGTGTGTGTGAGTGTGTGTGTGCATATGTGTGTATGTGTATGTGTGTGTGTGTGTGCATATGTGTGTATGTGTATGTGTGTGTGTGTGTGCATATGTGTGTATGTGTATGTGTGTGTGTGTATGTGTGTGTGTGTGTGTGTGTGTGTGTGTGTGTGTATGTGTGTGTGTGTGTGTGTGTGTGTGTGTTGTGTTGCTCGCTGCAGGAGGGCTGCAGCTCGTTACCGGCGGACACAATAATAGAGACGGCATTGTGAACGGGAGGCGATGATGTCGTCCTTGAAGAGATGATGTCGTCCTTTGACTTTTATCCGGCGATGCTAATCGTGATGCTAACGCGTTGTGAAGGCCGCGCCGCCACAGACGCACAACACAGACGCACACAAAGGGGAACAAGACTCCGACGCGCTGCCAGCTTCCCAACCAGAGGAAGGACGAGACGTCGTTTTATATTTATTTTACGAGAAACAGACAGCGGGTTTGGGGGGGGGGGGGGGGGGGGGTTAGGAGCGTGTTTCGTGCCCCCCCACTGTCTGTGTTTTATTAGAGCTCGTTTGTCGTGTTTTCAAGGGGAGGTGGATCCCGTCTCGGCGGATGCCTTCGGGATGGCGTCGCTCTGTAAATAACCCCCTTTGTGTTGTTTTGTTGCGCTGGAGGATTTTAAGCTCGTTGTTCTTGTTCCTGAACGCGTCACCGCCGTCTGTACAGGGTTTTACTTTATGTTTTGCATTTCTTTCCTCCTTATTATAGTGTTATTTCTAATACCTGTTGACTCTGGGCCCACATCAGCATCAAGGCCGCTCTCTTAAAGGGCCAGCGTAACCGTAACACGGTATAATTGTAACTACTCCCGAACGTATCGTTAAATAGCTAGTTAGATAATAAATAATAGTTAGCTCAAACCGTTCCCTTGTTGCCGTGTGTGTTTTTACTTTTCTTTTGTTTTGACTGAGTGACTTTGTGTTCTTTTGTCTATGACCTCTGTGAGAGGTCACCTCGGCCCGGGCGCCCTGGGGATGTCACCGAGCTCCAGCAGCAGGTTATCTGAGAGCGCGTTGACACGCGGGAACGTACACACGTCTGGACCGCTCAACGGCGCTCGTTAGCGTAGCTTAGCATAGTGACTGGAAGCGGGGGGAAACGGCTAGCATGAGGAGCTGTTTGAGGTTTTTTTAAAAAGGAACTAAGACTGAATGAACGTCCGACATGTCGAATAGATTCATCTCTGACACACAGCGAGTTACATGTAACCACCACACACACACACACACACACACACACACACACACACACACACACACACACACACACACACACACACACACACACACACACACACACACATGTTGATGTGCATGTCTTTTCTGTACACACATGTCCACATTCATGTCGGATTTCCTACGGAACTGAAACGCAACGCGGAGAAGCTGAATGCAGCATCCTTGGAAAAGTGTTAATAAAGATTAATAAAAGTTCTCTAGTTTTTTTATTTTTGGGCTTTAAAATATTGCAGGAGTTCATGATAATAAAGAAGGAGGTTTGGGGTCATATGCACATTTTAATTAAACAATAATTCTGCCTGAAATACATAAGTGAGGGATTCTCCTCCCCTTGTAATTGTTTCTGTTGTAATTATTGAAGTTCAATAAACACAGATAATTATGTTTTTAAGCCGTCTTTCCATTTTTTTCGTGTGCACAAAATAAGCCTGCAACTATAAAGATTGTAAATAATGATCATTATCAATTAATTTCTCAATTTATAAATTGTCTGTTTCTGTTAAAATGTGAAAACAGTGAAAACACAACCAAAAAAATTAAATACTCAGTTCAAGATATAAAACCCTGAATAAAGAATAATGTATCGATTGAAAAGAGTAGAATAAAAGAACAGGACGATTAATTTGTTATCATAATTGTCGCTTGTTAACTTTGTGTAGTGTAAAAATAACCACATTGATCTGAATTTTAATTTCTTTTACTCTGGTTACCGTGTCATATTAAACGATGGGGATACATTAGCAGATATATATATATATATATATATATATATATATATATGTATATATATATATTCAAATTTTATATATATATATTCAAATTATATATATATATATATATATATATATATATATATATATTAAAATTATATATATATATATATATTCAAATTATATATATATATATATATTAAAATTATATATATATATATATATATATATATATATATATAAATATATATTCTAGATCCAGTCCAGATGCAGCTTCAGTCACACGGAGGCCTCCTGCGTCAACATGAGTATTATGATCTCTGCTTATCTTGTTTTAAATGACTATTTCTTCCCAACAGGTCCTTCCTTTGCATGTTAGACGATACTCCTCTCACACACACACACACACACACACACACACACACACACACACACACACTCCCCCGCGGACCACGTATTTGAACACAGTGATGTGTGCATGGAGGTGCCTGTGAGGAGCATCGTGTACGGACTGATCTGAGGTCAGAGACAAGAGACGTCGGCGTCGGCCTCGCGCTCTTCATCGTTATCGGGCCGCTCGTCATCTTCTGGCGTAGGTATCCCAAATGTTTAGTTTCTGCGTCTCCCTCCGATAACGCCGACAGACGTCAACGAGGACGGGTCCTTCCTATCGACTCGTCCTTGAGCCTCTCTCTCTCTCTCTCTCTCTCTCTCTCTCTCTCTCTCTCCATCTGTTTTGACTCTCACGTCTTCCTTTTCCCACCTTCATCTTCTCACCGCGATGTCTCTCTCTCTCTCTCTCTCTCCCTCTCTCCCTCCCTCTCTCTCTCTCTCTCTCGCTCCCTCTCTCTCTTCTATAGACTCCAACATACAATGTGTTTAAATGATGATGATTTCGATGCTTTTGAACAAAACAAACACATTTCCAGTCTGAGGAAAGTCAAACTACTCCTTTAAATAGTCAAACCGACAGAGTGATGTAAAGAGTGATGAAGGGGATGAGATTCAGACTTCCGACCTCCCAAAGTAAGCTCTGTATGAATTAGGAGTTTTCCGAGTGGAGCGACTGGACTGTTAGGAATGTGTTACCTCATCATGTTCCCATGACACGCGGCGTGTTACTCTAATATGCCACACATGTCACAAGCTGGGGTCAAAGGTCAGGGGGGGGGGTACCGAGACACAGGCAGACGTCTCTGTGGACGGAGTACAACACCGACCTCTGTTACACTGAATGGTCCACGTTGTTATCAATAAGATCAATCAGGTATTTATGATGCAAACTATATCTATATATAAATATGTATATATATATAAATGTATATACATATATATAAATATATATAATATATATTTATTTATATATATATATATGAATTTATATTTATATATATGTATATAATAAATACAAATATTTATAATATATATAAATATATATATATGTACATATATATTAATATATATAATATATATATATTTATATATATATATTAATTTATATTTTTATATAGGTATATATATAAATACAAATATGTATAATATATATATATATATATGTAAATATATTAATATATATATATATATATGTATTTATATATTAATATATATAAACATATGTATAAATGTATATATATTAATGTATCTAATATATATATATATATATATACATTAATATATATATATTGTTATATATAACTATTTATATATTAATATATATATATATATATATATATATAAATATATATATATATATATATATATATATATATATATATACATATATATACAGTATATATATTAATATGGGAGAAGCAGCAGCTTCTCCTTTCCAAACCAGGGCTAAGATCCCTTTACAGATGTTGATGTCTAATAATTAGGAAGCAAACAAACTCTTTTGGGGCTTGGATCTCTGTGTTTGTGTTGACCTCATACAAAACATCATTTCTGGCCACAACACTTTTTGAGCTGATGTCAAACCCGACCTATTAAACCCGATCTTGACTGCATTCGGCGGGCAGAGCTTGAAGGAGGATGACGAGGGAAGAGGCAGCGGGGGGGCGGCTGACGAAGAGGTTCGCGTGCGACGAAGACTCAGAGTCTCCAGAATCAAATGAAGACCGGCCGAGGCCGACCTCAGACGACCTGGAGCGGCGTGCCTCGGCCATGACGGCGAGGCGAGGGCCGTGTGTGTGTGTGTGTGTGTGTAAACTAAAGTAAACCTCCTGATTGAATCAGGACTCGGGTTTCCAGCGACGTCTGAACGGCGTTCACTTCGCTCACGAAGAAAACAATAATCATCTGGATCCTGACTAACGTCTCTGATGATGATAATCAGGAGGATTTTAATGGAGGTGCACGGGGGGATTCTATCGTCTCTCTGTCCACGAGGGAGGTGGGGGTGTTGTGTTAGGAGGGGGGGGGGGGGAGGGGGGGAGGGGTTCCCAAACAGCCAGACAAAAGAGCCGCTCTGTGCAGAGCTTCAGGGGATGAAGAGCGTCTGAGGATGACGTCAACGGCATACTTCAAATACTTGCAGAGTGCATGAGTCCAGCTCTCTCTCTCTCTCTCTCTCTCTCTCTCTCTCTCTCTCTCTCTCTCTCTCTCCTCTCTCTCTCTCTCTCTCTCTCTCTCTCTCTCTCTCTCTCTCTCTCTCTCTCTCTCTCTCTCTCTCTCTCTCTCCTCTCTCTCTCTCTCTCTCTCTCTCTCTCTCTCTCTCTCTCTCTCTCTCTCTCTCTCTCTCTCTCTCTCTCCCTCTCTCTCTCCCTCTCTCCCAGCCCTCATGTAGATCCAGGCCCGTTGACCTGAGCTGTTTTCTCGTGGTTCTCTTAGATTTCAGTGACGTGTGAAACTGAAACTGAACTTTTAAAACTTCAGGAAAAAATATTTGTATATATTCGTATATATATACGAAGAAAAGGGAATAAAAGTGTTTGTAGTTTTTATAAGTTTAAAAAAAGGAAGCGGACGACCAGAAGAAAATCAATTCTCTTTTCCTGAAAGAGGGAAGTGACTCTGAGTGTGTGTGTGTGTGTGTGTGTGTGTGTGTGTGTGTTTGTAAGTGCACGCACGCACACACACACACACAAACTCACGCACACTCACAAACTCACACACGCACACATACACACACACGCACACGCACACACACACACACCTCCGTTAGCTTAACGTCACGCTAATTAACCAAATGATGCAGGTTTTCTAAAGTTTGGGGTCACCCAGAGAATTCTGTGTTTTCCATGAAAACTCACACTTTAATTTATCAAATGAATTGCACAATTAATATAAAATATAGTCAAGACATTCACAAGGTTATAAATAATGTTTTTTAATATGAATGTAGTTTTATAGCTTCTCTCAGCAGCATAACTGTTTTCAGCTGCGCTCGGGAGGCATTTGTAAAAAGAACTATTTTTTAAAGATGAATCCACTTAATTTAACCATATTAAACTGTTTTTTTGTGCAAAGCTGCTAAATAATAATAAAAATATGCTAAAATCAAACAGCCTCTATAACTTGAGGACTTGCTGGTTTTCTCTTAATCATAAACTGAATTATTCCAACCATGAGGTCCTAAAAGTTGAACTCACAGCAGAAAAATTAGATAAGTTACAAGTTGAGATGTAATTATTAAGTTTAAATCAGATTATTTTTGTACAGCTTTAGTGAGAACAAGCTTTGAGAAGACGAGTCATCACCACGTCACCTCGTCCCCAGAGTCGGACCTGAGTTTCTGAGCAGGCGGTTTAGAGGACACCCGTGATATTCACCACCTGAGCTCTGAGAGCACACGCACACACACACACACACACACACACACACACACACACACACACACACACACACACACACACACACACACACACACACACACGCGCGCGCGCTACGTCACCCACACACACACACACAGCGATGGCTCTCATCACGTATACAGGTAGACCCACAACCTCACCTGATGGTGGGCAAACAAGGAGTCAGTAAACACACACACACACACACACACACACACACACACACACACACACACACACACACGCGCGCACGTTACGTCACCCACACACACACACAGCGATGGCTCTCATCACGTATACAGGTAGACCCACAACCTCACCTGATGGTGGGCAAACAAGGAGTCAGTAAACACACACACACACACACACATACACACACATACACACACACGTGAACACACAGTGGGACGTGCATTTGTCAGAGTAGCCCAGCTCACACATCACATTTCAAAGTGGCGAGTCAGTGTTATTGACAGAGAGAGAGGAGAGAGGGGGGGGATGATTTATATATATATATGAAGGTTCTCTATCAGGTTTCTAGGTTTCTAGGTTTTAGGTTGATATATATGATATAAATATAAATATATGAAATATAAATATATAAAAGTATATGTATATATAAATATATATATAAATATAAATATAAATATATATATATAAATGTATATATATATAAAAGTATATGTATATATAAATATACATATAAATAAATATATATATATATATATAAATGTATATATATAAATACATGTATATATATCAGGTTTCTACGTTGATATATATATATATATATACATATTTATATTAAATATCTAAGTATAAATATTTATATAAATATGTATATCGGGTTTCTACGATATAAACCAGTGTTCATAATGTAGAAAAGGGTCCCAGCCCCCCCCCCCCTGACCCCCCCCCCCCCCCCGACCCCCCGACCTCCCTCTCCTTTTGTGACGTTATGACAACATCACGCTCCAGTTCTTCGGCTCTTGCTTCTTAAATAAACTTTCACACGTAAACAATACGTCGATAGGGATTTCTACCTCACTGCAGACAAAATAAAAAGGGGTGAATATAAATATATATATAATATATATATATACATATATTATATATATGTACTGTATATAGTCAGACTGTCCTACGATTTTACAACAAAAAGGAAGTAAAACATGAACACGTCATTTCCCCTTCGATCTACAGTTAAAGACATTTCTTCATTTGAAGGGAGAGAAAAGAAACACCTGTATACATCTGTGTGTGTGTGTGTGTGTGTGTGTGTGTGTGTGTGTGTGTGTGTGTGTGTGAGGAAGTCGCTGTTTCCTCATTACTGTCACCATTCCAACCCAGCGTTGACTTCCTTCCATGAACAGACAGGTGTCCGTGTGACAAGAAAATACTCTCACACACACACACACACACACACACACACACACACACACACACACACACACACACACACACACACACACACACGCACGTACACACACTTGATCCAACGACGTTCAGGTAACACACACTCTTGTTTGTCGTGCATTCACAGGTTCTGTTGTGTACAGTACTCACACACACACAAGCATGTTGCTGTCATGGCAACGTGCTCAGGTGTGTGTGTGTGTGTGTGTGTGTGTGTGTGTGTGTGTGTGTGTGTGTGTGTGTGTGTGTGTGTGTGTGTGTACTGGTGGACGTGCACAGCGGAGTGTAAGGCGAGACAGAGTAATACAGTACGTGTGACATTCAGCCGGCCAGAAGAAACAGATGCCACACGAGTGTGTGTGAATACCGAAAGACTCGTGTGTGTGTGTGTGTGTGTGTGTGTGAGTGTCAGTGTGTGTGTGTGTGTGTGTGTGTGCACATAAATAAACAACACACTCAATTTCAGACTAGAGATGGAGTCGCGGTCCTCCTCCCTCGGTCCTCTTCCCTCAGTCCTCCTCCCTCAGTCCTCCTCCCTCAGTCCTCTTCCCTCAGTCCTCCTCCCTCAGTCCTCCTCCCTCAGTCCTCCTCCCTCAGTCCTCCTCCCTCAGTCCTCCTCCCTCAGTCCTCCTCCCTCAGTCCTCTTCCCTCAGTCCTCCTCCCTCAGTCCTCCTCCCTCAGTCCTCCTCCCTCAGTCCTCCTCCCTCAGTCCTCCTCCCTCAGTCCTCTTCCCTCAGTCCTCCTCCCTCAGTCCTCCTCCCTCAGTCCTCCTCCCTCAGTCCTCCTCCCTCAGTCCTCCTCCCTCAGTCCTCTTCCCTCAGTCCTCCCTCAGTCCTCCTCCTCTCGGTCCTCCCTCCCCGGTCCTCCTCCCCTCGGTCCTCCTCCCTCAGTCCTCCTCCTCGGTCCTCCTCCCTCAGTCCTCCTCCCTCAGTCCTCCTCCCAGTCCTCCTCCTCAGTCCTCCTCCCTCAGTCCTCCTTCCTCAGTCCTCCTCCCTCAGTCCTCTTCCCTCAGTCCTCCCTCAGTCCTCCTCCCTCAGTCCTCTTCCCTCAGTCCTCCTCCCTCAGTCCTCCTCCCTCAGTCCTCTTCCCTCAGTCCTCTTCCCTCAGTCCTCCTCCCTCAGTCCTCTTCCCTCAGTCCTCCTCCCTCGGTCCTCTTCCCTCAGTCCTCCTCCCTCAGTCCTCCTCCCTCAGTCCTCCTCCCTCAGTTCTCCTCCCTCAGTTCTCACACACACGTTTCCCGACTCTGTGACACGCAACGGTTGCTTTACGACAGAGGATTCTGTTTCCACGGCAACCTGAGTGTGACGCCACGTCGGCTCTGTGATAACAATAATAACTCGTTATGAAAGACACTAAAACATGGAGGCCACGTGTGATGAAGTCTGGAACCTGCATATATATATATATATATATATATATATATATATATATAAATATACATATATATATGTATATATGTATATATATACATATATATATCTACATATATATATATATATATATATATATATATATATATATATATATATATATATATTCGTGTATATCATGTCATTGTGTTTTGCAGTTTGTGGGCTGAGACAATAGGCCTTTGTTTCACTGCATCCTATTGTCCTCCAGGAGGCTGACACAAAAGATTCACACACACACACACACACACACACACACACACTTCATCGACACACAGTTGCTTCTGGCTTCCGTCAAGTTAACAAACAGTTTTTTAAAAGACAGCGAAAAACAGGAACAGTGTGATCTTCTCTTCCTGCCTCACACTTCCTTCCCTCCTCCTCCTCCTCCTCCTCCTCCTCCTCCTCCTTGACAGGTATACTTCATAGAGATTCATTTACCGATTATTTTCTTTGATTAATCATTAGTTTAGTCTATAAAATGTCAAAAAATATGCGACGGACTTTTGAAAAAATGCAAATCTATTTAAAAGTTAAAATACTACAAACATGATGTCGAAGGTGAGAGACCAACGACGAAGAGTTGGGTTGTTAACCGGCGGAGTTGCGAGGTAACTTATCGGCAATTTTAAAGAGAACAAACGTCATCGTAAGATGAGGTGGAGACCACACACACACACACACACACACACACACACACACACACACACACACACACACACACACACACCTGATGAGTGCGGTGCTGAAGGAGGAAGGGAAGACTCAGTCCATCTGCTTTGACAGGAAGTCAACATGAGCCACACACAGGCACGCTGACGTCAATCAGAGCCACAGGAAAACCACACACACACACACACACACACACACACACACACACACACACACACACACACACTGAAATACTCTCCTACAGACACGTCAATGTTTCAGTAGATGCTTATACTCAGAATACAGCTATCTGACACACACACGCGCACGCACACACACACACACACACGCGCACACACACACACACACACACCTCTTGGTGATGCATACATGCCGGATAAACACTCATTTTGAATCATACACCTTACCGATCCAAAATTGTCAAAGTTAACACACACACTGAAATACTCTAACACGTTCCATGTGTGTGTGTGTGTGTGTGTGTTTGTGTCTGTTTGTGTGTATATGTGTGTGTGTATGTCTGTGTGACTGTGTATATGTGTATGTGTGTGTGTATATGTGTGTGTGTATGTCTGTGTGACTGTGTGTGTGTGTGTACGTGTGTGTGTGTATGTCTGTCTCTGTGTGTGTATATATGTGTGTCTGTGTATGTGTGTATGTGTATGTGTGTCTGTGTACGTGTGTCTGTGTATGTGTATGCCTGTGTGTGTGTGTGTGTGTGTGTGTGTGTGTGTGTGTGTGTCTCGGAAGTTAAATTGTGTCTGAACTGGCTAATGAGTCGATGACATCATCGTCTGGACTACGAGGTCACAGCTGACGACTCGTACACAAGGTCACGAGCAGAGGACGAGACGGAGGAGAGGAAGGGAGGAGAGGAGGAGAGGAGGAGAGGAAGAGAGAGGACGAGACAGAGGAGAGGAAGGGAGGAGAGGAGGAGGGAGGACGAGACGGAGGAGAGGAAGGGAGGAGAGGAGGAGGGAGGGTGACACAGAGGAGAGGAAGGGAGGAGAGGAGGAGAGAGGACGAGAAAGGAGAGGATAATAGAACAAATGGTTGCATCCAGATATAGAACGTTCTCCTCACAGCTTCTCGGAGGTGAGAAAGGGGGAGGAGCCTCAGCCTCCTCTTACCTGGGAGGCAGACTCTGGTGATGGGCGGCTGAGCGGCGGCAGGAGACCTCCTGGAGGAGAGAGAGGACGTCACAGAGATATCACCAGATATGAATCATTCACTTTAATAAATACCGTGTTCACGTCGACATCTTTCTTTCCCTCTTGGACTCTTTATTAACTATAATTCCTTTAAACTTACATAATGACCAATAGATACAGACCCTGAAGTGTACTGGCTTGAGTCGTGTATGAAGCGAACACGTGAGACACAAATAGAATGCAGAATTAAAAATATATTTTAATGCACTGATGCATTCAAGGAACCTGTTATTTAAAGTCTGGTATTAAAGGAATGAGGAATATGAAATTAGAATCCCACTTTTATTTCGGTATTAATGTCAAATTAGGTTTCATTCAGTTTGTGTGTGTGTGTGCGTGTGTGTGTGTGTGTGTGTGTGTGTGTGTGTGTGTGTGTGCTGTGATTGTTTACTAGACCGCTTTAGCTCCTTCACTGTGGTGTCTGACGTTCGTTTGAAGCTCGACGGCTCCCCCTTGTGGTGACACGGTGGTACTGCAGTCTGCACACGCTTATCCTAATTGAGTGATCATTGTATTTTTGGGGAATTTTAGAAGTTAGAAGTTAAATTTGATGTATTTAAATGTATACTACAGACTGTTTTATATTGTTTAAGAGCCTTTTATATTTTAATGTTCTTTTTGTACTTCCCCAAAGTGTTTAAGTGGGCTTCAACTTGATTTATTAAATTACATTTAGTAGACTTATAAAGGTCATGTTTTATTCTAAAGTGGCTGCTCTGAATTTAATAATCTTCGAGACAAATTTTAGGAATGTTGTCATAGTCAAATCAGGTCACTGTAAGTCAGTTTTTGAATAAAAAAACAAAAACATGTCTGAATATTTGTTCTCAGATCGTTGTCACTCACTTGCTGGAGGCGCACTGGACATTGGTGAGTGCGGTGAAGTTATTCCTCACACTGCGAAGGCTTGCCAGAACCTGGAGGAGCAGAGGAAGAGGTTGTTGTGATTATTATTATTATTATTATTATTATTATTATTATTATTATTAATAACACATGCTATTATTATTTTAATACATACTATTATTATAGGATCCTTCATAATGTAGACAGTACATTGTAGTATAATATATACTACTATTGTTATTATTATTATTATTATTATTATTATTATTAAGGATTCTTCATAACATAGACAGTAAATTATAGTATAATGTATACTATTATTATTGTTATTATTATTATTATGATCCTCCATAACGTACAGTATATTATAGTATAATATATGATATTATTATTATTATTATTAGGATCATTCATAACGTCGACTGTACATTATAATATATACTATTATTATTATTAAAATGTTTAAGAATCCTTCATAAAATTGACAGTACATCATAGTATAATAAATACTATTACTATGATACTATTCTTCATAATGTAGACAGTAGATTATAGTATAATATATACTATTATTATTATTATTATTAGGATCCTTCATAACGTAGACAGTACAGTACAATATAGTATAATATATACTATTATTAATATTATTATTATTATTATTATTATTATTAAGGATCCTTCATAACGTAGACAGAATTTTCAAAATAATTTGTATTTTCTCAGTGTGTTTTCACATTTGTAGTTTTGTGTTGCCATAAACATGTAATACATCGAGTTCATCCTCATATAAAGACATTATTTGGGGTCCATAAGATCAGAAGACGCTTACCTGAGCAAAAGGCGTTACAATCAGGTCATCACCCCCGTGTCTGCAAACACACAGAGAGCAGAGGTCAGAGGTCATCCTCAGAAAACAAGGTCTCGGGATCAATTAGTGGATACATGGAATATAATATTCATAACTATGTGTTTGTGTTTGTTCTACCTTAGACCTTCATAGTGTTGCACCGACATGTTTCTACAGGAGCCCGTGAGGGACACACTTTGCTCAGGTGATTATGCGGTGTTATTGTTATTGTTACTGTCAGCAGTATTCCTCTCTGGGAACGTTGATTTGGCTTTTTAATGCAACTTTAACTTCATAATTAATAAAAGAAAAAAGAAGAAGTCATTTATAAATTTGTATTCAACGTTATTATTTTTCCAAAAGGATGTTAGAACTGAACTCAGCGATGAGGTCAGATCAGGTCATGTGTGTGTATATATATTATACATATGTATATATATATATATATATATATATATATATATATATATATATATGTGTATATATATTATACATATGTATATATATATATATATAAAGGTAAGGAAGTTATATACATATATAACCTCCTTACCTTCCTTATATATTTATATATATATATTTCCTTACCATATATATATATTTTCTTTTCTAAATATATATATATATATATATATATACACTTCCTTACCATATCTATAAATATATAAATACTTACATATTATACATATTTACATATTATTTATATATATACTCCCTTACCATATCTATCTATATTATATATATACATATTCATATATATGTTCTTCCTAGATATATGTATATATATATATATATATATATATATATATATATATATATATATAAATAAATAGATATGTATGTACACATATATATATATACACACATATATCAATCATATAAACAGTACGTACAATTAGTTATATAGGAATCTAATAATGTAGAAATGTGTTTATGCATCTTTCTGTGACTGAGTGTGTGTGTATGTGTGTGTGTGTGTGTGTACTGTACACACTCGTGCTTTGTGTGCATGACAATGTGTGTGTGTGTGTGTGTGTGTTTCATATTTACAGCTCCGAGGCGATGGAGGAGTTCCGGGACATGGACTTGGGCGACAGGTCGTAGTCGCTGTCGGAGCGGTACAGGAAGGACTCCCTCCGCTGGCTGTGGCCCGGGAAGTTGGTGTGGAGGACCAGGCCCGAGCCGGGGGAGGCCTGGGGGTCCAGGGGGCTGCAGCCGGACGACGGGCCATTCTCCACATCGAAGCTGGCAGAAAACAGAGGGAAAAAACACACAGATGGTGATTTGTCACGGCAGATATGTCTTTTTATTTAGAAAACATAAGAAAACATAAGCAGAATGAGATTGGAGCTTGATTTAACTGAGGATGCCCCCTCTAGTGGTGGTGCAGTGGTACTACAGGTGGGGCGCAGGAGGAAATGCACAAAGAGCTTTTATTGAGAACTTCTCATATTACACAAGTTCAAAGTACTGACAAGTCATTCATAAATGCTGCAGGTGCCCTTCAAAACAAGAGCTCCACATTGAGCACAGATTGAGATCAGCTTTTTTGTTATTGCCCTTCAGAACAAGAGCTCTACATTGAGCATGAATTGAGATGGACTGTTCTGCTGTTTCCCTTCAAAACAAGAGCTTAACATTGAATTGAGATCGGCTTTTCTGCTGTTGCCCTTCAAAACAAGAGCTCAACATTTGTTGAGAAATTGGATATCTGCTTTTCTGCTATTTCCCTTCAAAACAAGAGCTCAACATTGAGCATGAATTGATATAGACTTGTCTGCTGTTGCCCTTCAAAACAAAAGCTCAACATTGAGCATAAATTGAGATAAACTTTTATGCTTTTGCCCTTCAAACAAGAGCTCAACATTAAGCATGTATTGAGATCGATTTTTCTGCTGTTGCCCTTCAAAACAAGAGCTCAACATTGAGCATGTATCGAGATCGATTTTTCTGCTGTTGTCTTTCAAAATAAGAGCTCAACATTGAGCATGGATTGAGAGTGACCGTATCAAGCCTGCAGCCCCGTTTAAAACTATGTCTTTCATCCAGTGTGATGTGTTTCACATGTCTAACTTTATTTGCATTGCTCTAACAAAGTGATTGCACATTTGCGTTACTTGAAAGAGAATGCAATTTGTCTTTATTCTTTTATTTGAAAAAGCACAGATGAAGGAGTCACATAAAGTTATTGCTGTAAAAAGTCAGCATGGAGCATTTCTGTTGGGTCGGTGGGGGCGTGAACATTCTTCATCCTCCTAAGACTCGAATAGAATTATAAAACACTCCTTTTCCGACCTTCAAGAAATCCCCCCCCCCCCCTCTCCCCCCAAAAAGTCTCCGGGTCATTATTAGGACCTTATTAGGTTCAAACGGCGTGAGGGAACCCAAAAGAGTAAAACAAGAGCAAAAAAGAGTAATCTGTTCCCGTGTACAACTCCACATCCCCTCATCCCCCCTCACTCTCACACATGATCATGTACGGTGGAAACACACACACACACACACACACACACACACACACACACACATGGATGGATGGACTTGACATGACCGGGGCAGAGTGACATGCTAGAGTGCACCATGTTCACCCAGACGTGCGGAGGAGAACGTCAAGGAACCGGGGGGGAAGGAAGGAAGAGGAGGATCTCATTAGGAACATCATCAAAGATGAGGAGGAGGAGGGGGAGGAGGAGGAGGAGGAGGAGGAGGAGGAGGAGGAGGAGGAGGAGGAGGAGACATCACATGAAGGACCTTTCTGTCCAACAACATGCGAGATGTGTTGCAGGTGTGACATTTCCCCCGGCGGTTCTGAGGACTTCCTCCCGTGTTCCGGTCCGTGTGTTGTCAACAGAGACCCGCAGGCAGCCGCTGGTTACACGACAAACTTAAAAGTCCCCGTCACACGGAACTTTTTATATTTCCATTTTGATGTTTGACCTTCTTTGAGTAGAAAGATGAAAAACTGAAGAAAAAAAACAGTTTTCTCTGTGCTTAGTTTAAATGAGGATTTATAGGACAAAACTAGTTAGAAAGCCACTTTACTTACTTTACACTTTTTTTATTTATTTACATGTATCTATCATTTATTTATTTTTATTTACATGCATCTACCATTTTTTATTTCTTATTTACATGTATCGACCATTTACTTTTTTGTATTTACATGCATCTACCATTTTCTATTTCATTTACCTGTATCTACCATTTTTTTTTATTTACATATATCTACCATTTTTTTAATTCACATATCTCACTGCTTCTGTGGACCCGATATCTTTTTGCCAAACCAATTTCAAACCCTAAAACAGCAAAAACAGTAAAAGTACGTCTCCCAAGAAATATGAAGAATAAAAATGTTCATCTTTAGGGACATACCATCTCTTTACACGTGTGTGTGTGTGTGTGTGTGTGTGTGTGTGTGTGTGTGTGTGTGTGCGTGTGTGTGCGTGTGTGTGTGTGTGGGTCCTGGTGGTTTAGTGGATGAGTTCATGTGTGCAATCACCCCGTCTTTTTCTCTTTGAACTCGAATTTCACACATGTACTCTAAGATCTAAACACGTGAAAGAAGAAGAAGAAGAGGAAGAAGAAGAAGAAGGATGAGGAGGAGAAGAAAGAAGAAAAGGAAGAGTAGCAGGAGGAAGAAGAAGAAGAAGAAGTAAAAGAAGAAGAAGACGAAGAAGAAAGAAGAAGAAGAAGAAGACGAAGAAGAAGAAGAAGAAGAAGAAGAAGAAGAAGAAGGATGAGGAGGAGGAGAAGAAAGAAGAA
>CM070102.1:2217500-2232500 GCA_036178185.1 Liparis tanakae
CGGAAGAGTGTTATTGTGAAAAACCACAGGCCGCCTGTACTTCCTGTTCTGAACACCAGAGGGCGCACCTTCACCCCACAGAATGAAAACTCGTCACTTCCGGCCTGCTGCCACCAGGTGGCGGCATGTACCTGAGTCATATCACCTCCAGTTTAAAGCACGACATGACGTCACATGTAGAGAGGAGCAACCTCTTATAACCCATTATACCTCTTGTATATAATTATTTATATATATATATATATATATATATATATATAATCTTTTTATTTATTTTATATATACATATATATAATATATATATATATATATATATATATATATATATATATATATATATATATATATATATATATATATATATATATATACCTATATATACCTATATATACCCATTATATATGGGTAGATATATATAATATATATGCCTATATATAATGTATATCTATATATTAAATATATAATATATATATAAACCTATATATACCCATTATATATAGGTATATATAATATATACTTATATCCACCCATATGTATTATATATATATATATATGTATATATATACAGGTATATATATAATATATTTTCTTTAATCATTTATCTTATTGTTAAATATTATTTGGGGGTAAATCATGGATGCCTGTAACTTGAGTTCAAACACTAACAAAAATAAACATATATATATATATATATATGTAATTTTTCTTTTCACCCGCAGCTTTCAGCGGGCGAAGAGAGAACCGTATTAAACATTGATCAGACATCCATCCGACAGCCTGTCACGCTGTCGCCGCTCCGGCTTTATGATTTAAATCGATATCACGCTGCAGACGAGACGACCCCCAAAAAAACAAAAAGACAAACTTTAGCGAGACGATCCACCGGGAAAAAACACTGTGAATGTAATCTAGGATTTATTTGACAGAACCTGACATCACATCTGTCTCTGCCAAGCAAATCACAAGAAATCAAGCTCGAACGGCAGGAACCCGGAGAGGAAAATATAAATATTCACCGCAGAGCGTCTGATTGGACGAGGGGAACCAGAAGATTCACGTAGGAATCTGAATATTGATGCACACTGAACAGTGGCTTTGCAGTGCGGTGAAGCTCCTGTGACGTATGAATGTGAACCAGCGTCACTAATTATGACCCTGTGATCGTCTGCATGACTGCAGATGACTGACCTTGTGAGGTCAGAGGTCACGATGCACCGTACATACTGATACATGCTGCTCCTGTTCTACATGTTATCACTTACATTCATCTAGTTATTGTTGAGAATCAAAGCAGAGAAAAACAAACCCACACCACGGCTGGACAGGACTGGTATCTATACATGATATATATTATATCTATTTATCTATTATATATACTATATATATAATATATACCAGCACTACCATACTTTCTTGTTCTTGAACATGTTACCACCTTCTGTACAGTGTTTTCTTTTATATTTTGTATTTTCTTCTTTCTTATTATAAGAATGAGAAGGAGGAGGGAGAAGAAGAAGAAGAAGAAGATCAAGAAGAAGAAGAAGAAGAAGAAGAAGAAGAAGAAGAAGAAGAAGAAGAAGAAGAAGAAGAAGAAGAAGAAGAAGAAGAAGAAGAAGAAGAAGAAGAAGAAGAAGGAGGAGTATAAGGAGGACAAGAAGAAGGAGGAGGAAGAAGAAGAGGATGAGATGACAAGGAGGAGGAGGAATAAAGAGGAGAAAGAAGAGGAAGGGGGAGGAGGAAGAAGAGGAAGAAGAGGAGGAAATGAAGGCGGAAGAAGAGGAAGAGGAATAAGAAGAAGGAGGAGCACAAAGAAGAGGAGGAAGAAAATGAGAAGGACAATAACAAGGAGGAGGAGGAAGAAGAGGATGTAAAGGAGGAGGAAGAAGAAGAAGAAGAAGAAGAAGAAGAAGAAGAAGAAGAAGAAGAAGAAGAAGAAGAAGAAGAAGAAGAAGAAGAAGAAGAAGAAGAAGAAGAAGAAGAAGAAGAAGAAGAAGAAGAAGGAAGAGGAGGAAGAAGAGGAGGAAGAAGGAAGACAACATCCATCCATTAGAGGACAACGTCCCTCCATTAGAGCATCACCTCTGAGATAATCCTCAATATTCATAATTATACTAAACCCAGGCAACACAAAGGGCTTCTGGGTAAAATCCGGCCTGGATGACGTCTCCGTCCTCGTCTCTCTTATCGAACGCAAAGTGAAAGTGTTTGTTTCTCAGCTGACAATAACTTACTTGACGTGATTCATAGAAGATGGAGGTGTACGATGTTTTTACTGCTGAGGAAGCATCCGCCCCACAGAAGCTGCATGCTGCAGATCGTCTCAGGACAGCTGCAGAAATACTTTGAGACAATGTGCAAAAATATGCAAAAACTTTCTCTCTGCATGAAAAAATAATTAAAAGTTGTTGGCAGCTCCGACCGGCCAAAGAAAAATGCCCTCCGTGTTTATTCCGGTCACTTCCCAGGTTGTGCAGGTCAATAAAAAACTAAAAAACTCTCTAAATCCTTCCAATTAAAGGGCCAGTAACTAAATACCAAGTCAAAAATACTTCAATCAGAGAAAATAAACAGAAAAATATGAATCTTCCTTCATGAAAACACTTGTAATCCTCAGTCAGTTCCCCTGGAGCTTCGCGTCTCCCCCGGTCCCTGAACCTACCGCGAGTGATGCGGTTCCCCTTCCTGGTCTAGACCACGAACACGAGTCACATTTCATGGCGGTGACCTTTGGCCCTCCGAGTAACAAAGGAACATATTTGCATCGTGCACAACGTCTCTCCCATTTAAAAACAATCCTATTTTGGGGATTTAATATAATAATAATATATATTTTTTTAATTCCTGAGGACGTCTACGGACCCCGGAGATTACCAACCACTTGAATCTAATCTGGAACAAGGCGGAGGAGTGGATAGCGTAGTTAAGCTGCAGACATCATACATTTTTTAAATAGAGGCGAGCGTATTAATTAAAGTTAAACACGAGTCGTGTTCTTTTCATTCACACGGGGCGCCGTTGTTGTGGCTTTCCCTCCTCGCGTTACCTGCTCCACGCCGTCCGCCTGGACGGGCCGGTTGGACCGCCGCGGGGTCCGATTACGGCGAGCGGCACGAGCCGATAAGGACCGCGGTGAAAACACCGAGACACGTAATCCCCCCGGAGAGCTGCAGCTTCAGAAAGACAGGAAGACGGAAAGACGGAAAGACAGGAAGACGGAAAGACGACCCGGCTCGACACCTGAGACCCGCGCGACTCAAATATCAAACGGCATTCAGAAAAACTGCCGATGAATACAAAATCTGTTGTTTTTTTTAGGCCGGTGCCCACTTTACTCGCCCAAAGAGCCTCTATGTGTGAAAACCGCCTAGCAACAAGTGGACCGGAAAGCACTTGACTCCGTGGGGTCGGCCATTGTTTAGTCTAAAGCGGTACTTTCCCTGCATGGATGGCGGCTCAGGGAACTATTATTTGGAATAATTTATTTAGAGAAAAGCATTATATAACAATAATAATAATAATAATAATAACAATAATATTATTATAATGTAAATCGTACTCAAACAAAAAGCTTTCCCTGCTAACTCCATATAATAATAATAATAATAATAAATACAGTATATAATAATAATGTTATTATTTATTATATTATCATTATTATTATTATTATTATTATTATTATATACAATTAGCAGGAAAAGCTTGTTGTTTGAGTCCGATTTATATAATAATACTAATAATATAATAATAATCTCTATAAAATAATATTACATTTCACGTTATTTAGATTTATCTTAAAGAAAAGAGAAATAACAACATATGACTAAAATACCTGGTAGCTCACCGATTTCTATGTGGAGTAAACCTGAGACTATTGGACTTATACTGGATATAATAATGTATTTCTCTCTCTCTCTCTCTCTCTCTCTCTCTCTCTCTTTAGTTCAGCTGACTGACACACAGACACACACAGACAGACACACACACACACACACACACGCAAACACACACACACACAGACACACACACACACACACACAGACACACACACACACACACACACACACACACATACACACACACATACACACACACACACAAACACACACACTGAGTCTCAAAGCCGGGCGACAACTGATCCGGAAACAAAGACGCAGACAAAGACAGAAAATATATGACTCATCCTGAATATTCTACTACCAGTGTTCAGACCTAAAATACCCCGAGCTGGAAGATATTCTTCAAAAACACACGAACGTGAGAGAGAGAGGGAGGAGAGAGAGAGAGAGAGAGAGAGAGAGAGAGAGAGACAAAAGGGCTGAAGTGAGAGACATTTCCATGGCAACCACATTCATAAGCCTGACTCCACCAATGAGCTGTGACCTCATAGTAAGCCATTCATAATACACCCGAGGCCACGGTGGTGTTCACTAATAGTAATAGTTTCTAGTAATAGTATAAATATATAGAGACGCGGGATATTTAAAGATTTTAGTCAGTCACGTATATATATATATATATATATATATATATATATATATATATATATATATATATATTTGTGTGTGTATGTGTGTGTGATTGATACACTTTAAATATACTGTGTGTATATGTATGTATATATATATATATATACATACACACATGTATATACATTTAAATATATTATAAAGTATATATGTGTATATACTGTATGCATATATTTTGTATATATATATATATATTCATATATTATACAGTATATATTTATATATACTGCAAATGTATATTTATAGTATGTATAATATAGTATATATTTTACATTTACATATTCATTATGTATACATACATATAAACAGTATATTTATAGTGGTTCAATCACAAATATATGTATGTACAGTATATACATATACATATATATATACACATATATATATATACATGTACACACATATATATATATATACACCTTTTATATATATATATATTTGTGTGACTGATAAACATCTTTAAATGAATATATAAACCCAAAGCAGCTGGATTACTTCCATGTGTGAGTGTCACATGTAGAGATGTGCACATGTAGAGCTGTGAACATGTAGAGCTGTGAACATGTAGAGCTGTGAACATGTAGAGCTGTGCACATGTAGAGCTGTGCACATGTAGAGCTGTGCACATGTAGAGCTGTGCACACATAGAGCTGTGCACATGTAGAGCTGTGAACACGTAGAGCTGTGCACATGATCATGAGCGTGGCTGCCTCCCCTTGAGCAGAGCAGGTAGCAGTGAAGCTGAGGACGAGGCGTCAACACACCTCTCACGCTGCATGCTAATGCTTTTTGATTTATTCTGCGAGCCACACGGGTCCAACATAATCCCATCAAAGACACAGATTTAAGAAATCCTCAATTCACCAGCAGCAGGTGATGTAAAGGAGGTCAGGACTCTGGGGCCCAATCAAATGGCAGCATTCATCGAATAAATTAACATATTCCTGCGTCTGTATTGCATCAAATCCTTCATTTAGCTCCATCTCTAAAGTGTCACGGAGGTCCTTTTGTAATATGTGATCTCAGTGTAGCTGCAGAGTAAATACATGGATACCAGCAGTAGGTATTAATGAGTAAATTACCATTTAAAAGCTGCTATTATTCATGAGAGGATAATGTCTCCGTGTTACCGCCGTCAGGTCAAATAGAAAAGCCGCCGCTCGGCTCGTCACGGCGGCGTCGACCCGCCGGCCTCCGTTTCTTCACGGTTCCCCGCGCCGCCGACGCATTGATCTCACTTTGCTTTTTAATTTATGCTTCGCAGGGAGCGTCACAAAACGCTTAAACACGATCCACGCGCTCTCCTCCCTCGCCAATCGGGATGTTATTAATCTATACATGTGGGAGATGGACCACTCAACCAATGTAAAATAGAAGGAAAAGAAATGAATACATAAAAAATCTCTTATGGTTTTTTCTTACTTGCATTTATCCGATCAGAAGACACATGTTCACACGCTGCATTGAAGGCGTAAAAAGCAATTGATTTTTTCTTCCTGGATTTGTCCCTCCTCTCTCACCGTAGTTTGTTGTTTATCGTTCTGCGTGGTAGCCTTTGAAGGTATAAGTGTATTTATTTGTGTATTTATGTTGTATGTTCATATACGATATTACTATGATATTGTATCTGTGTGTTGACAGTTAGTATAATGTTGTGCTAATGGCGATTAGCATTTCGTCATTAACATCCATGTTAAAATTAGCTTGGACGCTAACGAGTCAGGGGAGTCCTGTTACTGGTTACTAGTCATCTCTGGTGTGACGGAATTAATGTTAAATCATAGTTTTATATTCATGTATTTGGACAGTTTCACAGACATAAAACACACACACACACAACAGACATACAACACACACACACGAATGACATAAAACACACACAACAGACATAAAACACACACACAACAGACAACACATACATTACAAAACCCCAAAACAGCAGACAAAAAACACACACACATGACAAAAAAACACACACACAACAGAAATAAAACACACACACATTACATAAAACCCACACAAATGACATAAAACACACACAACAGACATAAAACACACATAACAGACATAAAACACACACACAGAGGCCACCGATGACATCATCACGACTCGATTATATGCACAATGTAAGTATCACCAGGGCTCCGTCTGGGCTGTCTCACCTTATGTTATCTGTGTGTGTGTGTGTGTGTGTGTTAGCGCGTGACAACGTGACGCACAAGAGCAACCAGCAAACATCGCTGCCCGGTTGCCACGGACAACGGTCCTCACAAATCCGAGCTCCCGAGAGCTTCCTCCGTCTCTCTTTTCTTCAAGTCATTCATTTTGTTGCCTCTTTTTCTTTCTCTCCTGTCGTCTTCACTCTTTTTTATTATTCGTGGTTTCTCTTTTGCAGCCTCCTGGTCAGCCGTGTTTACGTAACCATGGTTTCACGTCCTCCGTCACGCCCTGGTACCTTCCTGTTCATTGATGCATCTTGTGTGTGTGTGTGAGCGCTGCGTCTGTCTGACTGAGCAGCGCTAACAACCGGGGAGTTTGGGCTATTTTCTGATCTTGTCTCCCACAAACAACAACAACAACAACAGCCAAACGGGCCACTTGGGAAATCTCTTCTTCCTCTCGAGATCTTTTCTCTGAGCTGGTTTTTAGAAATGTTGTATTCTGTCTGATTTAAAGAGACAATCAGGCACTTCTTTGCCTGTATACTTTAATTCTGGGCAATTTTTCACATCATCTGATTTTTCACATCATCTGGATTTATCCCTCCTCTCTCACCGTATTTACTTCCTTTTGTTCATAGTTCTACTGCAAGACGTTTCTACTGTACTGCTTAAACATCTTTGAAGGTATAAATCTGTATTTATTTGTGTATTTATGTTGCATATACATATCTACCATGATATTGTATCTGTGTGTTGACTGTTATACTTTAATCTTTGAGTTGTAGCAATTGATGCTAATCACGATTAGCATGTTGTCATTAACATCCATGTTAAGATTAGCTTACACGCTAACGAGTCAGGGGAGTCCTGTTAATGGATACTAGTCTTTGGACAGTTTCACAGACATAAAACACACAAACACAACAGACATAAAACACACACACAACAGACATAAAACACACACACAACAGACATAAAACACACACACAACATACATAAAACACACACACAACAGACATAAAACACACACATGAATGACAGAACACACACACAATAGACATAAAACACACACACAATAGACATAAAACACACACACAATAGACATAAAACACACACACACACAGATGACAATCCGTTGGAGCTTCCTCCCCCCCACGGTGTATACTCGTTTGCTATTGGTTGAGCATGTGTGACGATACCTGGATTATTTGAGCACACCTAGTGATGAAGTTCCCAACACTTCCTCCACTGTTCAGCTTTCTTTGTAAATGTAACCAAACCAATCGGCAAAAAGCAAAAAACACACTAAAGTGACTTCAGCCGATACGCCTATTGTCTGTATACAATCAGGAAGAAATGTCATCCAGCAACGGGGCCTCAGGGATGCTGCTAGAGAAGACGTGTGTGTGTGTGTGTGTGTGTGTGTGTGTGTGTGTGTGTGTGTGTGTGAGGGGGGGCTCTGTCCGCTTCAGGAACTCCTCTTTCAACTGCCCGACATCGACTCTCCTCAAGGTCGTCAGTCCAATGTTTTAAAGGCCGATGTTCAGAGTTTCAACGTCTCTCTCAATCTCTCTAAATGTTTCAACACTGTTTCTTTTGTATTATTATTGCAAACACACACACACACACACACACACACACACACACACACACACACACACACACACACACACGCATTAACCCACACGGGTCCAGACCAGGGGAGTTGACCTATAGAAGCTTCTGCACGTCATCGCCCTGCGTCACGGACCGCCGACGTCATCGTCACCGGGGGACGCCGGTTCTAAAAGGGACCTGTGCGTGTGTGTGTGTGTGTGTGTGTGTGTGTGTGTGTGGCAGGGTGTGGGGGGTGTCGGGGGGGGGGGGGGGGGGGCTCCTCTTTCTAAGCTGCCATTGTTTAGCCCCACAGAGCCTTAAGAGTACAATGCACCCCCCACAGATACAAACCATACCTGCAACTTGAGTCTAGGAATCACATTTCCAGCCTCTTCTACACACACACACACACACACACACACACACACACACACACACACTGTAGTCTCTCACACACACCCAGGGGCCTCCGCCTCCCGTGAGGCCCGGGCGGCGTTGACGGAGGGCCGTGTGATTCACACGACACCGGCGCCGCCCGGGAGGCCTGCGTCACGGCGCTCCGGCTCACAGGAGAACAGACCTCTTCCTCTTCCTCTTCCTCTTCCTCTTCCTCTCCGTCCGCCCCTCCTCTTCTTGTACTCCACCTCTCTACGCACTCTCATCACCTCTTCTCTCCCTCTCTCTCCGTCACTCGTCATCCCGCCCGTGGGCTCTCGTCTTACCGGTACAGGGTTCCTCCTGTGTATTATTCATGGGGGAGAGGGCTCCAGGAGACTCAGGGAAACGTTACAGATGTTTTTAGGGGGCATTCTTTCCCCATTGACTGAAATCCAGAGGCATCTAAAAATAAATAGGGGCACTTTTTGAAACTTGTGAAATAAAATTGAACCTTTGTTTAAAAATAATAAATATACTTATTTAGGCTTACGGTATATGAGCAAGTGTCATGCAAGTGGCAATAATACGACTATTATGCAGTAATAAGACTATTATGCAGTAATAAGACTATTATGCAATAATAAGACTATTAGGCAGTAATAAGACTATTAGGCAATAATAAGACTATTATGCAATAATAAGACTATTAGGCAGTAATAAGACTATTAGGCAATAATAAGACTATTATGCAATAATAAGACTATTATGCAATAATAAGACTATTAGGCAATAATAAGACTATTATGCAGTAATAAGACTATTATGCAATAATAAGACTATTAGGCAGTAATAAGACTATTAGGCAATAATAAGACTATTATGCAGTAATAAGACTATTAGGCAATAATAAGACTATTATGCAATAATAAGACTATTAGGCAGTAATAAGACTATTAGGCAATAATAAGACTATTATGCAATAATAAGACTATTATGCAATAATAAGACTATTAGGCAATAATAAGACTATTATGCAGTAATAAGACTATTAGGCAATAATAAGACTATTATGCAATAATAAGACTATTAGGCAGTAATAAGACTATTAGGCAATAATAAGACTATTAGGCAATAATAAGACTATTATGCAGTAATAAGACTATTATGCAATAATAAGACTATTAGGCAATAATAAGACTATTAGGCAATAAATAAATGATTCAAAGTGTTTTCTTATAGTTTGAAAAAACAAACAGAAATCATCTTAATAAATCTATCTTTTTGTGGTTATTTATTATTATGATTTTTTTAACTATTAACTTAAAACTTATTTCCTTTTTTTAATGACAAATTATATGTATTGATTTGTGTGTGTGTACCTACCTATAGTCAATACAGAGAGGACACACACAACAATGAACAACAACACAATGCTATTAACTTATTGATATTATGGGGCAACATTACACCTCATAGGGGCAACATTAAACCTCCTAGGGGCAACATTACACCTCCTATAGGGGCAACATTACACCTCCTAGGGGCAACATTATACCTCCTAGGGGCAACATTATACCTCCTATAGGGGCAACATTATACCTCCTATAGGGGCAACATTATACCTCCTAGGGGCAACATTACACCTCCTATAGGGGCAACATTATACCTCCTATAGGGGCAACATTACACCTCCTAGGGGCAACATTATACCTCCTATAGGGGCAACATTATACCTCCTATAGGGGCAACATTATACCTCCTAGGGGCAACATTACACCTCCTAGGGGCAACATTATACCTCCTATAGGGGCAACATTACACCTCCTAGGGGCAACATTATACCTCCTAGGGGCAACATTATACCTCCTATAGGGGCAACATTACACCTCCTAGGGGCAACATTATACCTCCTATAGGGGCAACATTACACCTCCTATAGGGGCAACATTATACCTCCTAGGGGCAACATTATACCTCCTAGGGGCAACATTACACCTCCTAGGGGCAACATTATACCTCCTATAGGGGCAACATTACACCTCCTATAGGGGCAACATTATACCTCCTATAGGGGCAACATTATACCTCCTATAGGGGCAACATTATACCTCCTATAGGGGCAACATTATACCTCCTATAGGGGCAACATTATACCTCCTATAGGGGCAACATTACACCTCCTATAGGGGCAACATTACACCTCCTATAGGGGCAACATTACACCTCCTATAGGGGCAACATTACACCTCCTATAGGGGCAACATTACACCTCCTATAGGGGCAACATTACACCTCCTAGGGGCAACATTATACCTCCTATAGGGGCAACATTACACCTCCTATAGGGGCAACATTACTCCTATAGCAACCTCTCCTATGGGGCAACATTACACCTCCTAGGGGCAACATTATAGCTCCTATAGGGGCAACATTATACCTCCTATAGGGGCAACATTACACCTCCTATAGGGGCAACATTATACCTCCTAGGGGCAACATTATACCTCCTATAGGGGCAACATTATACCTCCTATAGGGGCAACATTATACCTCCTAGGGGCAACATTACACCTCCTAGGGGCAACATTATACCTCCTAGGGGCAACATTACACCTCCTAGGGGCAACATTATACCTCCTAGGGGCAACATTACACCTCCTAGGGGCAACATTATACCTCCTAGGGGAAACATTACACCTCCTAGGGGCAACATTATACCTCCTAGGGGCAACATTATACCTCCTAGGGGCAACATTATACCTCCTAGGGGAAACATTACACCTCCTAGGGGCAACATTACACCTCCTAGGGGCAACATTATACCTCCTAGGGGCAACATTATACCTCCTATAGGGGCAACATTACACCTCCTAGGGGCAACATTACACCTCCTAGGGGCAACATTATACCTCCTAGGGGCAACATTACACCTCCTAGGGGCAACATTATACCTCCTAGGGGCAACATTATACCTCCTAGGGGCAACATTACACCTCCTAGGGGCAACAGTACACCGGCGCCGTTCCATTACAGGAAGCAGCCGTCAGCCTGCGATGGAGGGAATGACTCAGCCGAGCCGTCCTGTCTCATGAAGGACCCCGTGTGGATCGCTGGCTCTCCTCCCGGTGCGCTCGCATCCCAGGTGTCCCGACCATATGGCGAGTCGGCGTTCTCACCCAGACGTCCTCGAGAGGAGAGGGAGAGGCGGAGCCCTCCGTGTGGGCGGGGGGGCGCGTCACTCCTCTGCTGGGAAGTCTGGAACTTGGCTAAAGCCAGGGAGATAAGCTCCGCCCCCCTTAAGGCGCGAATGAAGCGAATGACGCTCATGTTGGAAGTGAGGGAGACATCTGATTGGCTACTGATCGGTCTGTGTTGGAAAAACACACTTGAGAATGTGGCCACGGCCGGGGAGTCTCAAAAACACACAACAAACGCAGCGCGATCCACACACACACAGCGGCGCTTATTCATGTGGCGGTGGAACGCTTTGTGAATCGCTCTGCGTGCGATTGGGTCAAATATATTTGTGAGTCTTTGTGGTCATTTGTGAGTCTTTGTGTTTAATTTGTGAATCTTTGTGGTCATTTGTGAGTCTTTGTGTTTAATTTGTGAATCTTTGTGTGTAATTTGTGAGTCTTTGTGTTTAATTTGTGAATCTTTGTGGTCATTTGTGAGTCTTTGTGTTTAATTTGTGAATATTTGTGGTCATTTGTGATCTTTGTGTTTAATTTGTGAATCTTTGTGTGTCATCTTTGAATCTTTGTGGTCATTTGTGAGTCTTTGTGTTTCATTTGTGAATCTTTGTGTGTAATTTGTGAATCTTTGTGTCATTTTTTAATCTTTGTGGTCATTTGTGAGTCTTTGTGTTTAATTTGTGAATCTTTGTGGTCATTTGTGAGTCTTTGTGTTTAATTTGTGAATCTTTGTGTCTGTATTTGTGATCTTTGTGTTTAATTTGTGAATCTTTGTGGTCATTTGTGATCTTTGTGTCTGCATTTGTAAATCTTTGTGGTCATTTGTGAGTCTTTGTGTTTAATTTGTGAATCTTTGTGGTCATTTGTGAGTCTTTGTGTTTAATTTGTGAATCTTTGTGGTCATTTGTGAGTCTTTGTGTTTAATTTGTGAATCTTTGTGTGTAATTTGTGAGTCTTTGTGTTTAATTTGTGAATCTTTGTGGTCATTTGTGATCTTTGTGTTTAATTTGTGAATCTTTGTGTGTCATCTTTGAATCTTTGTGGTCATTTGTGAGTCTTTGTGTTTAATTTGTGAATCTTTGTGTGTAATTTGTGAATCTTTGTGTCATTTTTTAATCTTTGTGGTCATTTGTGAGTCTTTGTGTTTAATTTGTGAATCTTTGTGTCTGTATTTGTGATCTTTGTGTTTAATTTGTGAATCTTTGTGTGTCATTTTTTAATCTTTGTGGTCATTTGTGAGTCTTTGTGTTTAATTTGTGAATCTTTGTGTGTCATTTTTGAATCTTTGTGGTCATTTGTGAGTCTTTGTGGTCATTTGTGAGTCTCTGTCTGCATTTGTAAATCTTTGTGTTCGTTTGTAAATCTTTTTTGTTTGTTTTTGTAATTATTGATTCTGATCTGACCCCACACCCTACAGCCTTTAGATGAAACCCTCAATCCCTCGAGGAATCCCCCTGTCCTACACAGCAAAGGAATCAGCGGTCTGAATAAAGACGGAATAAATACAATGAAACGGAAACACTCGAGAAAATGAACGTTTAGAGCTGAGATGTGACGGTAAGAAAAGGAGCTCCCAAAAATCAAAAGATCACCGCAGAGTCTGAGTCTCAGCAACAGAGACACACCTCCAAAATATTAATAATATGCCCAATCTCTTCTTTAGGATTATGCACATCCAAAAGCTCTCAGTGGTGTAAGCAACACAATATAACAGACTTTTCACACACACACTAACAGATGTAAAGCTATGGGGCACAACACTGTGTGTGATGCATGACGTGCATACCGGCTGCATAATGAGGCTCAGAGTGTTCACTCGCCGTCCCTCAACGTCCACCGCGGGGTCGGCGGTGTTCTCACACACACACACACACACACACACACACGCACACACACACACACAAAATAAAAGCAATTTAAATGTCCGTTACTGCCGAGTGCTCTTTTCTCCGTGGCCTCTGAGCTTTAATGAGCCCTGGAGATAAACCGGCGCTAGATTCACGATCCCAAACCGCCACACACACTTTCGAGGGACTGGGAAGTGTGTGTGAGACCATCAACACTCTCCACGTTAACGTACCCGCAGTGGCACGAGATACGCGGCGAGCCTAAACACTACAAATCAAGCCCTCTTCACGGCCGCTTTGCTCCACTTAAGCAAGAGAAGAAGAAGAAAAAAGCGCGAGTGCTTTTGATGCAGATCAGCGGGGCCCCGAAATACGTTGTGTCACGCTAGAAAACGCTTACTCATCTTTAAAAACTCTTTTTTATGTGTTTGAATTAAAGGATGCATTTGGAGGAAGTGCCAAATGTGGATGTTTAAAAAAGAAAAAAGATCGGGAAGCTGAAAACAATTTATCCAAGTGGCTGTCGCTCATCCGTCACCTAAGTCCGTCGGGGGGGGGGGGGGGGGGGAGGGGGGGGGGGCGTGGTCTTCCTCTGCTGCAGGGGGATTGATCAGAGCTTCTAAATGTGGACCTGGAGAAAAGGCCAATAAGAAAAAAGGTCCATCAGTAAGAGATGAAATAACAGCCTGGTGGAGAACCCCAGAGCTACTAGCCTGTCGGAGAACATTACAGCTACGAGCCTGTTGGAGAACATTACAGCTACGAGCCTGTTGGAGAACCCCAGAGTTACTAGCCTGTTGGAGAACATCAGAGCTACGAGCCTGTTGGAGAACCCCAGAGCTACTAGCCTGTTGGAGAACATTACAGCTACTAGCCTGTTGGAGAACATTACAGCTACTAGCCTGTTGGAGAACATTACAGCTACGAGCCTGTTGGAGAACCCCAGAGTTACTAGCCTGTTGGAGAACACCAGAGCTACTAGCCTGTTGGAGAACATCAGAGCTACGAGCCTGTTGGAGAACATCAGAGCTACGAGCCTGTTGGAGAACATTACAGCAACGAGTCTGTTGGAGAACCCCAGAGTTACTAGCCTGTTGGAGAACATTACAGCTACGAGCCTGTTGGAGAACCCCAGAGTTACTAGCCTGTTGGAGAACATTACAGCTACTAGCCTGTTGGAGAACACCAGAGCTACTAGCCTATTGGAGAACATCAGAGCTACTAGCCTGTTGGAGAACATCAGAGCTACGAGCCTGTTGGAGAACATCAGAGCTACGAGCCTGTTGGAGAACATCAG
>CM070102.1:2237500-2245000 GCA_036178185.1 Liparis tanakae
TGGAAATGAGAGGAAATAGAGAGAGAGAGAGAGAGAGAGAGCGAGAGAGAGATTGGGATGAAATATCCTCTGAGCTCCACCGCAAAGTAGAATCAGGTCATCTGTGTTGAGCTTGACGATGAAGTCGGAGCGTCAAGCGGGAGAAGAGACATACAATAAAATAAAATAAAAAAGAATTGAGGCACTTTTTAAATTATTTTTTGGTCTGGCAAAAAAAATGCAGAATGTCGACGCTAAAAGAAAATCTCATCTTCTTTCTTTCAATAATTTGATTTCAAGTTTTTACAAGTTACACATTACCAGACAACGAAAAAACAACAACAAATACATGAAAATGACACAACAGCGTGACGACTATACGGACAATCAGACAAGGACAGAAAAACACGAACATAAATCAAACATTAATCTCATCTTGTTAATAATAACAACAAATAAAGTAAACAGCTATATGCACATGGATTCCTCCCAGTGCCCGTGATGTGTGTGTGTGTGTGGTTGTGTGTGTGTGTGTGTGTGGTTGTGCCAGCGATGAGAGATAAAAACATGTTATTAATGCTGCATCATCCATCATAAATCAAATTATGAGTCAAATATGATGGAGAGAAGAAAAGGAGCTTTGTACAGGCAGGAGTATTAGTGGATGTATTTTATCTTTAATGGGGCTGTAAATCAGCACTTTACACAGTGCATCTAGTTATTGAGCATTTTCTAATGAACATTCATGTCATTCATGTCCATAATATCAAATCAAGTCAAGTTTAATGCAGGTTTAGTGCAGAAAGGAAAGCAAAAGTATAACATTATTAAATTGTTCTGCTTTTAATATGTAATTATGTGCTCAATGTTCTTATAGTTTATATTTATTGTAATTTTATTTATTTTTATTGTATAGATTTTACGATGTTTTAATTAGGTAAATTAATTTAATAAATGCATTATTATTATTAATAATAACAAATGACACATAAACATATGAATTATCACATGAGGATACACATGTAAAAAATAAGAAAATAGCTTGAGAAAATACTATTAGTACCAATATAACATAAGACACATAATAACAAACAGGGGATTCAAACTGGGAGTGAGAGATGCTTCGAAAAGGCTGAGCTTGACATTTTGGGGAATAGGTGTTTTGCTTTCTTTCTTTCCTTATCTTGTTTAGCTTTTCGGAGGGTTAGGGTTTTTTAGAAAGAGACGCGACAAGAAACGAGCAGATAGAGAGAGAAAGGGAATGAAATATTGCTTATTTCTGGTCACAGTAGAGCTGGAAGGGATGAAAGTATTCTCCAGACTTTTCATTACCTCCTGGCCACGAGGACCTGAATTCAATTCAGTTTATTTTGTATGTAAAAAATGAAAATCACAAATTACAAATGTGCCTCAGAGGGCTTTACTATCTGTTCACATGCAGGACCTCACATCGGAGGAGGAGAGAAACTTTAATTAAAGCGTGTCTTCATAATGTCTCTGTGAGGCTGAGGACCATGAGCCCCCCCCCCCCCCCCCCCGACATGAAGGAGGCGAGTTTAAGGCGTACACATCGGTGTTTGAGACCATCATGAGCCGTGCAGCCGCAGCAGCAGTCTGTGGCCCCCCTGTGGTTCTGGACAACTGACCTTCAAATGCCAAGCTCATTGGCTCAGAGCCCCCCACACACACACACACACACACAAATACACACACATAATCTGGAAGGCTACAGGCCAGAGGAGGGCTCCTGTGGGGACCCAAACAGACCGAGATAAAGACATGTACAGATTCACAGAGACGAGACACTCTTCTTCTTCTCCTCTTTCTCCTCCTCCGCTTCATCCTTCTCCTCCTCCTACTTCTTCTTCTTCTCCTCCTATGCTTCATCCTTCTTCTCCTCCTCCTTCTTCTTCTTCTCTTTCTCCTCCTCTGCTTCATCCTTCTTCTTCTCCTCCTCCTTCTCCTCTTTCTCCTTCTTCTTCTTCTCTTTCTCCTCTTTCTGCTCCTCCCCCGCTTCATCCTTCTTCATCCTTCTTCTCCTCCTTTTTTTACTTTCATTACTCTGAACACCCAAAACATTTTGTTCTAAATATATTCACGCCACCATTTTATACGACTCCCATTTCTAAGATTCTCTGTGACTAAATGAGGTTTTCAGGAAAAGGTCAAGGATTTGTTTTAGGATTAACGTGCATATCCAAGAAGGAATAACACTGAGCCTATTGTTTGTTCACGTTAAAAAGGCTGAAAGACATCTTTACACATCTATATATGTTCCACCTTGACATCAACCTCCAGGCTCTGTGTGTGTGCAGTCGGCTCCGCCTCTCTAAACGTGTGTTTACCTGCGTGTGTGTTCTGCGTTTCTCTCCGTGTGTGTTTTCACCGGCAAACTCCGGAATGTGTTTTTTTTCCGATATGAAGTCTGAGCCGCATGCCGCCGAGTTATGACGTTTTCCATCGAGTGGAGAGAGCTAGAGCAAACAGAAAGGCCCCCTTCCAGCTGGCCTCCGCAAATCCACTTAGTCCACAGCCCACAGACTGCTGCCTAATAGGTGGCCGGGATTAAGCCCGGTCAATAGTCCAGTTGTGTGTGTGCAGGAATAACAGTCATAACATCGGCTGTGTGTATTTAACCGATGGCGTTGAATAAATAGAACATTAGGATACTTATAACAAAAGAACTGTAAACAAATTAATACAACAAATAAGTAAAAAATGGCTGCTGAGCTTCTCTTTTTCTATGCAGCTGAGAAATATGGACGGGTCCCTATATATATATATATATATATATATATATATATATATATATATATATATATATATATATATATATATATATATATATATATACATATATATACATATATATATATTATATATGTATATATCTATATATATATTTATATATATAAATATATATATATATATATATATATATATATATATATATATATATATT
Organism: Liparis tanakae; assembly: GCA_036178185.1. Taxonomy (NCBI): domain Eukaryota; kingdom Metazoa; phylum Chordata; class Actinopteri; order Perciformes; family Liparidae; genus Liparis; species Liparis tanakae. The sequence goes on from CM070102.1 coordinate 2,240,442, forward strand.
TATATGGTGGATATGAATACACAAAGTCGCTCGACTCATGCTGGGTGTGCAGGGAACCAGACTCTTTAATGAAGTCAGACTAGTTTATGAAAAAGGCCTCTCACAGTTTTTAGCGAGTGTATAAATCAATGTGACACTAACTAAACAAACACCGCTGGAGAGCAGGGGGTAATGAACAGAGATAGACTGAGCCTAAAGGGAGAGAGAGAGAGAGAGAGGTGAAAAATAGCATGAATGAAACGCCCGATGTTACAAAGCATAAAAAAGAGTTAAATGGTGTTTCTTTGTGTTCATCTCAACCTTTTTCGCCTTTTAGTTACAACATTTTAATTAACATTTAAAACTGGTACAGTGTGTTTCCCCACCGTCCGCAATCACGTTTCTCTCGCTGCCAATATTGGCGTTAAATTCAAATGTAACCCCGGCGTTCTGCTGTTGGGACGCAGCGACTTTGACTAAAGAAAAGAGTCACAGCGCTCTGCGTGTGTGAGGGAACGTCTGCTGCCTGCCAGGGTGAATTCATGTAGTGTCCAACGCCACCTGCGTGAGCTGCTGACAGCCCGTTCCTTCAGGCCTCCTCCAACGCCATAAGCCCTCCAACATGTCATAACCAGCTGTGTTCCCTCTAAATTGAGATTAGTCTACTTTATTAGATCAGACGGGTATGATCGCGCATCAAATAGTTACATTCAAACACTTTTTTAAAAGAGAAAATATGAAAATATCCAGATGTTATTTCAAGACGTATCGTCTGGCCCGGGGACATTCGTCAATGTGAAGTGGGACACTTTCAAATGGGTGATCTGACGACATGAACGCACCCGTGGGTGCCCAAGTCAGTCACTGGGAGCAAGCCTCAACAAGAGGTAGAGAGAGAGAGAGAGAATTTTGGATGTGAATATATAGTACCAATATTTCACTGCCAACATAACAGCATGGATAAACACTGGACATATGGCTCTCGTGTTTTTATTATTTAATACAGCAAAAAGCCAAACACATGGTAGCTCTATTAGCTGTTAGCTTCAATAGCTGTTGGCTCCATGAGACCCACTGAGGCAAATTCATAATTTGTGATATTAGGCTACCTGAATTGAATTAGCTGGTAACCCCATCAGATGTTACCTCCATTAGCCGTTAGCTCCATTAGCTTGTATCTGCATTAGCTTGTATCTCCATTAGCTGTTAGCTATATTAGCTGTTAGCTGGTAGCTGCATTAGCTGATAGCTGCATTAGCTGATAGCTGCATTAGCTGATAGCTTCATGAGCTGATAGCTTCATGAGCTGTTATCTCCATTAGCTGATAGCTACATTAGCTGATAGCTTCATGAGCTGATAGCTTCATGAGCTGTTATCTCCATTAGCTGATAGCTGCATTAGCTGATAGCTTCATGAGCTGATAGCTTCATGAGCTGTTATCTCCATTAGCTGATAGCTGCATTAGCTGATAGCTTCATGAGCTGATAGCTTCATGAGCTGTTATCTCCATTAGCTGATAGCTGCATTAGCTGATAGCTTCATGAGCTGATAGCTTCATGAGCTGTTATCTCCATTAGCTGATAGCTGCATTAGCTGATAGCTTCATGAGCTGATAGCTTCATGAGCTGTTATCTCCATTAGCTGGTAGCTGCATTAGCTGGTAGCTTCATGAGCTGTTATATCCATTAGCTGGTAGCTGCATTAGCTGGTAGCTGCATTAGCTGATAGCTTCATTAGCTGATAGCTTCATTAGCTGGTAGCTTCATTAGCTGGTAGCTCCATTAGCTGGTAGCTCCATTAGCTTGTAGCTCCATTAGCTGTTAGCTCCATTAGACAGATTGTAAAGCCCACTGAGGCATATTCGTAATTTGTGATATTGGGCTTTATAAAATCAACTGAATTTTATTTAATATAATTAGTTGGTAGCTCTATTAGCTGGTAGCTAAACAAACTAAAAGCTTAATTATATTGTTAGATTGCATGGACGTCCTGGCGAAGACAATTCATTATATATATATTAAATATATTACATTTACGTGGCGGCATGTTGTGCGTGGAGTTTGCCCCTCGTCTTCATCACTTAGGTCATGTGATGTGACCCAAATATCTCACTTTGTTTACCAAAAGTTTAGCTCTTGACCTAAAAGTGTTTTAAAATAAAAAGAGTATTTGGCCAAAAACAATCTCCTCCTCCATATAATCTCCCTGGTTTACTGTCTCACTCTAAAACTCAGACAGACAGACACACACACACACACACACACACACACACACACACACACAGACACACACAATGCACAACAATCCTTTCATCCCTGAGCACAAACTAACACTAAACCTTTCAGCCTTTCTAGAAGTCCAATTTTATTCACATCAGTTTACGTGTAAACACACACACACACACACACTCTCCGCCTCACACACACACACACACACACACACACACACACACTCTCCGCCTCACACACACACTGCATCTCTGAAAGTGAGTCGGTGGTGGTTTCCCCATAGGCCTGTGGTGACAATGAGTCAATAAGACAGGGCGCACACACACACACACACACACACACACACACACACACACACACACACATACACGGAGGAACAGATGGACACACTGTGGATGCATCGAGTCACACACTCTGCTGCTAGAAGGAAGACACACATTCCTACACACAGAACCAAGGAGGTGCCATCTGGAACCAGAAATGGTTCTTCAGAGTGATGCCATAGAAGAACCATATCTGGTTCCACGAAGAACCTTTCAAACCAGGGTTCTTTAAAGAACCTTTTCCTTAAAAACCTAGAATGGTGTCTCAAATGAGAGAACCTCGAGTGAATCTATGTCCTTTATTTGTATATATACTGTATGTATATATATTTCATTTAAATTGGAAATACTAGAGCTTCTCAGTGCTTAGAAACACATCACAGAGTGAAAGATCACACATTATAAAACATATAGTTGGTGTTAAGTTGTTTGCAGATGAAGAAACATGTAATTTTTATTTTTTGTGTCAATTAATGCAGTCAAAACCACTTCTAGATAACTTTCGGCCACAGTAACTTCAGCTGGGCTCATTGGATAAGATAAAGCCCGATGCAGCTCCAGTCCACTTCTGCATCGCTGCTCATTGTTGCCGGCAGAATAAAAAAGGATGCAGACAAAGTTCCTTTCAGTCAGCGTGACAGACGGCAATCAAGTGGAGAATAATTGCTATTTTTCTCTTTTTTTCTTAACGCAGACCAAAGGAGAAAAGCCAGCAAGAGGAAATAGATGTATTGTTGCTTTCTGCCGACTGCAGCTCGTACAAATGGTGCTCGAGAGCTCTTTTTAATGAATGCTTGTGCTGTTCCATAATGGGCTGAAAAGAATATACAGCTGCTACCTCACACACACACACACACACACACACACACACACGGCCAAAACACACAGTCAAAAGTAATAGGTATATAGACACAGCTGTAGAAGGATGATGGTATGCAAGCAGACACACATCTTTTATTTGCGTGTCACAGATGAAGACATGCTTGCTGACTCACAGGAATATGTTAATGACGGCATGTGTAGTTTTAACTGCATAAAAAAACAAGCGTATGTTGATAAGATGCATGGACCCACATAGCCCCATTAACTACCTCCAAATGGACTCTGCAGCATCAAATGCACAAAATGATCGAGGTTGAATGGCAAAAAGAGATATGGGTTGGGTAGAAAAAAAGCGGATGAAGAAAGGGGATGAACATATATGATGAAGACACATGTTTCCCCATGTTTTCTGGATGCTAGTATTGACCAACTCTAACCTTCCCTTCCTCTCTAAGATCTTTGAGCGAGCAAATCAGTTACGCAACAATCGTATAGTTGAGGATTTATAGTGAGGATTTAAAGTGCAGAGCACAGAGACAGACAGAGTATGTGTGTTGTTAGACCTCAGTGCTGCATTGACCATCACATCCTAGTACAGATAATATCATATATAACATTTGATTTGCACGAAAGGAACCGATGAATCCTCCATGCACGCCAGAGGTTAGTCGCGGAGTTCCACAAGGTTCTGTGCTGGGACCTATTTTAGTTGAAAGTCTATCTGTATACGGTAGCTTAAAGCTCCATTATTTTTATTTAACATTATTAATAATGAATCTAATGACTCAATACTGATCTCAAATCAATTCCAGCGCCCTCACAACACGCACACGCTAACGTAAAGACATGCATGTGCTAAGAGCATTCCAGTTGCTTAGTGTCACGTTCATGCATCCCATATGTTGCATTATTAGTGGCTGTAGATGTAATCAGCCGACTATTTAATAAGATGGTTATGAAATCAACAGTTAGTACTAAGTGTCTTTTCCAATTTCTTTGTTTATTAGTTAATTTGCAAATTGTTTCTCCATCTTCCTTATTGCTTTATTAATTTAAAATTATTTTAATTTTATTTTTTTAACTTATTTTTTATATCTTTTTCTATATAATAACAAAACATGCATACAACTTGTAAATTATCACGCATGAGGTATTCATCCCTTGAATCCAAATCCTAGCCAAGATAACTACACACAGACATGTTAA
>CM070102.1:2250000-2260000 GCA_036178185.1 Liparis tanakae
ATCCTCTGTCTCATCCCTCCATCCCAGACTACTACCCCCCCCCCTCTTACCAGGTGTGCGCCACGGTGAAGCGCCGCCGCTGCCGGATGCTCTTGTTGACCATGAGCTTGCGGAAGAGCCGCGGCGAGCTCCTGGGCGACAGCTTGGGGGACGCGGCGCTCTTCCTCCCGCCCGCCGCCGCCGCCGCCCCCCCGCCCGGGAGCCGGGGCGGCTCCAGCTCCAGGTGCATGTGCTCCTTGAACGTCCGGATGCACGAGTCCATCTCCACGCTCAGCTCGTTGGAAGACATCTCTCTCTCCCTCTCTCCAGTCCTGTGTTTCTCGTCCTCTTTTTCAGGGTCCAAATTCAGTCACATCAGCTGGTTCCTCCTCCTCCTCCTCCTCTTCCTCCTCTTGCTGTATCCAGAAAGGCCAGCTCACACACACACACACCTTGTTGTTGTTGTTGTTGTTGTTTGTGTTGCCCCTTCCCTCCTCATCCTCTTCCCTTTTCGCCAACGCTCCGTGTTTCTCTTCTGTTCATCCCTCGTTCCTCTTCCTCTCTTTTCAACCCGAAGGTCACGTCAGAAGCTCCTTCCAGGACGGAATAATTCCTCTTCTCCACACTCACTGTGTGCAAAGTGCTCTCTCACTCTGCTTCCCTGTGTGTGTGTACACCTCAGCACACACACACACTCACACACACACACACACTCACACACACACACACACACACACACACCCTCCTGTTCGCAGGCAGCTGGGATGTTGGAGGATTTCCCTTATGAAAGATTCAGAAGGGCTGAAACTGCTCTCTCTCTCTCTCTCTCTCTCTCTCTCTCTCTCTCTCTCTCTCTCTCTCTCTCTCTCTCTCTCTCTCTCTCTCTCTCTCTCTCTCAAGCTCCAGGAAGAACTGCTCGGCTGACCTCCCCCCCCCTCTGCAAACAAGCCATCCCTTCTCCCGGCAAAAAAGGCACTCCCCGGTGTGTGGCCACAGGAGTCACTCCTCCTCTTCCTCCTCTTCCTCCTCCTCCTCCTCCTCGCTGACCCCCCCTTCCCCTTTCCCTCCCCCGTCCGCCCCCCCTCTCTCTCTCTCCCAACTCTGCTGAAGCCTGGAGTCGGACGTCGCTTCGCTCGGAGCGGAGCGATGAGGCTTCTCTCTCTCTCTCTCTCTCTCTCTCTCTCTCTCTCTCTCTCGTTTCATTCAGAATAAACACAAGCAGCTCGGAGCAGCCACGCAACCGGCGCAGGCCACGCCCCCGCCGGCCGTGATTGGCTGGCGGTCGTGACGACAGGCAGGCTGGCCCGGTAACAGGTTGTGCCCTTTATTATTTATTTTATTGTCTGCTTCTTTCTAGCCAGCCAGGGGAGGGATGTGTGGTCATGTTGCTGATGATGCTGCGACCTTTACTTTGGCGGGGCAGACTGGCGCGCAAAGCCAAGAGATGAATACAGAAATATGTAATAACAAAAAGGCAAATTGGAATTGAGATAAAAGATAATCTTAAATATGTATCTTAATGGAGCTTCAAGAGAGAGAGAGAGAGAGAGAGAGAGAGAGAGAGAGAGAGACATCCACAATGCAGCAGCAAAGGTCAACGGACTCAGATTAACAGCATTAAGCATACCTCTCTCTCTCTCTCTCTCTCCCGCTCTCTCTCTCTCTCCCTCTCTCTCTCTCTTGCTCTCCCTCTCTCCTCACTCCTCTCTCTCTCCCTCTCTCCTCCCTCCTCTCTCTCTCCCTCCCTCCTCCCTCCCTCTCTCCTCCCTACTCCCTCCTCTCTCCTCTCTCCTCCTCTCTCCTCCCTTCTCCCTCTCTTTCCTCCCTTCACCCTCCTCTCTCCTTCTCTCTCCTCTCTCCTCCCTTCTCCCTCTCTCCTCTCTCTCTCCCTCCCTCCTCCCTCCTCTCTCCTCCCTACTCTTTCCTCCCTCCTCCTCCCTCCGCCCTCCTTTCTCTCTCCCTCCAACCTGCTCTCGCCTCCCTTCTCCCTCTCTCCTCTTCTCTCCTCTCTCCTCCTCTTTCCTCCCTCCTCTCTCCCCCCCTCTCTCCCTCGCTCTCCCTCTCTCTCAATTCAATTCAATATACTTTATTGGCATGAATGTTGCATCAACAACAACAACATTGCCAAAGCGTCAAGACACAACAACACAAAAAATATATAATAAATATGGATAATAATAATATGAAAGAACAGTTGTGCTCTTGGGACACAATAACAGCGTTCTCTCTCTCTCTCTCTCTCTCTCTCTCTCTGTTCTCTCTCTCTCTCATCAGAATAATGATACCGCGGTGGAAAAGAAAGAGAGCGTTGATAGACGCTCTCGTTCCAGGTAGACGTCCGTCCTTACAAAGGGTTCAGCTCCAGTGATGAACAGAAGAGGAGAAGAGAGAGAGAGAGAGAGAAAGGGGGGCAGTGGTAGAGAGACAATGAAAAGACGAAGCTGCAGCGTGGCAGGTGTTAGACGTGCGTGTCGTCTGGTCGCGAGTCACCCGTGGCGCCGAGCCATCGGAGCTCACCGACCGCGCCAATAAAAAAAATGGAATTTTTTTTTTCGGCGGTTGAGAAACGGAGGAGAAACCACTGGTAGTAAAACGATGCGTCACCGGGGGGGGGGGGGGGGTCTAAAACCAGCCAATGAGGCACGAACAATCAAACGTTCACCTGGAAAGAGTCATAATACTTGAAAAACACAACATTTAATAAATGTACTTCTGGCGGAGAAAAGTCCTTCTCTGAGTACATGGATGGAATTTGATACGTTACACCTAAAAGAACTGATTCTATTTTCATGATTACTTAATGTACAATAGGAAATAAATCACTCTCTAGTCATACGTTGTTTTCTGTTTCTTTTTCTGTTTGATTCCGTCTCTTTGCTGTTGTGTATTCTGTTTTACACTTTTTGCTATAAATATGTGTGAAAGTGAAATGAGCTTCATCTAAAATCTGCGATGTTAAATGTCTGAAAGAAGTCTGAAATGTCTAATTGATGCCTACTTAATAAATAAATAATAATAATAATAAAATATTGGACCTGTATTTTTGAACGTGGTTGTCATTCACAGTCAAAAGATTTACTTTTGCATAAAAAAATGTCAAAAACGAGAAAAGAAATGCAAAGCGAATTGATATTTTTTTATTTACAAAAAAAAGGCAAAAGATAAAACTGCTGACAGGGAAACCAGAAACCTGCGCGTTAAGTATGAAGCATAACCCAGAGAACCCGGAGAACCCACGGTTCTCTTGTTACTAGAACCTTCAGCTGCTTGAAGTTGAGCCACATGCAGGCAGCAGGTGAGACTTAAAAGGCGGTCGATATCATGGGGAAGTGCCCTTGAGCAAGGGCCTTTGTTTCCTAGGCGCTTCACCACAGCACAGCCCCTTCTTAAAGAACCGGTTCCTTAAAGAGTTCTTCAAAGAACCTATAAATGTGTCTCAAAAAACCTTACAAAAATGGTTCTTTAAGGCACCATTTTTGGTTCCAAAAAAAGAACCATTCAAACCAGGGTTCTTTAAAGAACCATTTCCTTAAATAGTTCTTCAAAGAACCTATAAAGGTGTGTCAAAGAACCTTAAATTTTTTTTTCTTTAAGGCATCGTTTCTGGTTCCACAAACAACCTTTCAAACAAAGGTTCTCTAAAGAACCATTTCCTTAAATTGTTCTTCAATGAACCTATAAATGTGTCTCAAAGAACCTTAACAAATGGTTGTTTATGGCACCATTTTTGGTTCCAAAAAAGAACCATTCAAACAAGGTTTCTCTAAAGAACCATTTCATTAAATAGTTCTTCAATGAACCTATAAAGGTGTCTCAAAGAACCTTAAAAAAATAGTTCTTCAAGGCACCATTCATGGTTCCACAAAGAACCTTTCAAACCAGGGTTCTTTAAAGAACCATTTCCTTAAATAGTTATTTAAAGAGACTTTAAAAGTGTCTCAAAGAACCTTAAAAAAATAGTTCTTCAAGGCACCATTCATGGTTCCACAAAGAACCTTTCAACCCAGGGCTCTTTAAAGAATTATTTCCTTAAAGAGTTATTCACAGAACCTATAAAGGTGCCTCAAACAAAAGAGCGGTTCCTGATGATGGTTCCTCGTAGAACCCCAAAGCCTCCCACAGAACCCTTCAGAGTGTTCCCTCACCTCTCGGGGTCCACCGGCGTGATGTCGATCCTGGGCGGCGCTCCGAAGGGCAGCGACGTCGGCCGGCGCGCGGAGCGGAACGGGACCTCTTCGTCGGGCGTCCGCGACCTCTCGCCCTGTCGCCATGACAACGGCGGCAGCTGCAGGTTGCCCGAGTAGCGGCGCCTGCAGTGGCGCAGGTCGACCCCCAGGGTGCAGGAGGAGGAGGAGGAGGGAGACGACGTGAACGACTCCGAAGGCTCTCTGCAGTCCTGAGGGGAGAAGAGAGAGACATGATGGACTTCTAGCATCGAGAGTCAACGGACTAATATGTACTTTAATGCATCTAAAATATACTCAAAATGTCAATAGTACATTTTAAATATATTATCAAAGAAATGTACTTTCTGAAAATATATCTAAAGTATACTAAAGTCACGCTTTCACCTATTTAAAAATAATTCAACTTTTAACACAAACAAATAATTGTACTGTCATATATACTTTCAATAGAAATATACTTTAAGTGAACTATCGGCATGCATATTTGCACATACACAGTTATGTACTCATATTGTACTAAGCATATTTTGAGTTTTTCCAATTTAGCACAAAAAATATACTTAATACACTTCAAAAAAGTACTTAAATACTATTTAATCACAACTTATTAAATACAAAATAAGTTGTTCCAAGTTAACACACTTTAATACACTTAGGATATTTATATATATATATATATATATATATATATATATATATATATATATATATACGTATATGTATATATTTATTTTTCACCAAGTGAAAAAAATGTATACTTTAATATATTTAAAATCTACTTAAAATGTCAATTGTACATTTAAAATACAACAAAGGAGTGTTATTTCTGCAAATATATAACAAATATACTAAAGTCACACTATCACCTATTTAAAAAAGTATTATTTTTAAATAATTGTACTGTAGTATACTTTCAAGAAGTATATTATCAGTAAAGTGAACTATCAGCTTGCATAATAGCTTCATACACAGTTGTGTATTTAAAATTGTACTCAGTATATTTTGAGTTTTTTCAATTTAGCAACAAAAATGTATACTTAATACACTTAAAATAGTACTTAAATAATATGTAATCACAAAATACCACACTTAAAATATACGTATAATTAGTAGGGCTTCAAGTCACCTGGTAGTACAGAGGTGAAAGGACATTAAAGGAACTTATTTAAATAGTATTTCCTTTAATTCAAAGTGAATCCTGTGTGTAATTACTTCTTTCTCCAGCACATCAACTGTTTGCCCACTAGGGGGCGTCACACGCCTGTTTCTGACTTTAGATGGCGTTGCATAGATGGAATTGTTTTTCTTTCATCAGTTAAAGAAAAAAAACTGAATGTAAACACCAGCCTTTCATATTAGACACAGGGCCATCATCAATATGCAGGCTCCCCCGTGTGGCTGAAAAGGTGTACTGCAGAAATAAAAGTTGAATCAAAGACGACTATGAAAGAAATTCTTCACATTTATTTGACTCCTGACCCAGTCTTTGGGAATAACTGAAGTTTACAGCATCATTTTGATATATTAGGTTTATTTTCCCCCTTTCTTTACAGGTTATCTAATAACTTATTTGACACAGCTGACTAATTAACGAGTATTAGGATTATAAATTAATAGTTTAGGTCATTTTCAAATAAAAATGTCAAATTTTCCACCAGTTCCATGTGTAGATTTTTGTGATGATTTATAATGTGTCATGTTCTTATGTAATCGTATATTTATATGTTTGACTTTTGTAGAAGACAGATTAGACTTCAGGATATATGAAGTGAACACACAGTGCAGATAATCCCGTTCATCCATAAACTAGCACCGTTCATCCTTGAGGGTCGCGGGAGGGCCGGGGGAGCCAATCACAGCTGACACTCAGGATCACATGATCACACCTACGGGGTGATCAAGAGCCATTAATTAACTAAACCTGCATGAGAGCGACGCCCCCGCAGGAAACAGGCCCGAACTCATAACTTCCCCGTTGTGAGCTTTTATTTGATAATAAAAACATTTGTCAGTGGCAGCTCTAAATTATCTTTTTAAGAACATCCTCTGCTCAGTATTGATACGCTATAAGACTTTATTTACAGTAAATAACTGTACAAGTCCAGTCAGGGTCGTCAGTTATCAGTTGAGTAAGTATTGAGTATTTTCTCATTTATTAAAAACGTTACTGTATCTAAATTTATATACATATAAAAATATATAAATATGCATATATTATATTTATATATATTAAATGTATTATATATTTATGCTCACTTATTTACATTACCCAGTATTCAGATGTATAACTAACTCAAAGCTGAACGTCTTTTGTCATTTGTTTTTTGTCATTACTGTTGAAAGAGATACTCACTACTGCCCCCTGGTGGACACACTACAGTATTACACTGTTTATAAATAAACCTCAAAAATAGCAGAATATATAAGACAGAATATATTTTAATATTGCCAATTGCAAAGGTTTCTGTAGAAAAACGTATGAAAGTCACACTAAAAACTTGCAGTGTGAATGCTGGATGATAATCTGGATCGCTGGCTATTAAAGTTGATTAAAACCAATTTTGGTACCATTAAAAACTGAATTGCTGGCTTTAAAAGTAAAATAATGTCCCGATATTATTATTACTATTATTAGAATAATAATTATTATAATTATTATTATTATTAAAAGTAAAATAATGTCCCGTTATTATTATTACTATTATTATAATAATAATAATAATTATTATTATTATTAAAAGTAAAATAATGTCCCGTTATTATTATTATTATTATTGAAAGTTAAATAATGTCCCGTAGTGTGTGAAACATGTGGACAAATGCAACAGAGTTTCTATGAATAAGTAAAAGAGGACGTGATGCTTCACAGAAGTGTTGACAATTGGCCTCCGTGTGTTTGTGTGCGCGCAAATTACACAATTTATCTCATCTCAATCAGCTGAGCCTCAGGGCAATCAATCGCCATGGCGATCACACAACTAACCGCTGCTCCCAGTCATGGCGTCGAACGAGTATTTGTAGTGTGTATGTGTGTACTTGTAGTATGTGTGTATTTGTGTGTTTGTGTATTTGTAGTATTTGTGTATTTGTAGTATGTGTGTATTTGTGTGTTTGTGTATTTTTCTCTGTGACTGGCAACCTTCCCGTTTCTTAGCCCCGCCAACACACACACACACACACACACACACACACACACACACACACACACACACACACACACACACACACACACAGACACATACTACTCTCTCTCTCTTTTTTCTCTCTCTGTGCCCACTCTCCCTGCCCTCTCTCTGCCCCCCTCTCTCTGCCCTCTCTCTCTCTTCTCTCTCTCTCGTTCTATCTCTTCACTTCAACACAAAGGCAACAACACATCAGGGAGGAAGTGATGAGATGGGATGAGAAAACAACACCTGCTTCCTTTCTGTTTTAGAGGGGGGTGGGGGGGAGGAAGGGGGAGGAAAGACGGAGAGAGAGGGAGAGAGATAGAGAGAGAGGGCTGTCTGCAAGAAACGGGAAGAGGTAAAGAGGATTTGTGTTTGAGGATAACAGCAAGAAAGGGGAGAGGAGAGGAGAGCAGCTGGGGGAGAGCAAGAGAGGGAGGAGGACTGTCAGTGGAGGTCAAGAAGGGAGGAGAGGGAGGACTGGCAGTGGAGGGGGAGAGGAGGTGAAGAAGGGAGGACTGGCAGAGGAGGTGAAGAGGAGAGGAGAGGGAGGGAGAGTATGGAGCCTGATCGTTGTATGAAAGAAGATGCGTTCATGAGCTTAACGATGCATTTGAAGACATATTAATTGCAGGATAAATAAGCTTCATTTTTTGGCTGATCAAAGGGATGAAATGTTCCCGAGTTTGATGAAAAGAACCGGAAATTAATGATAAAACCAGTTTAATGAATTATTATCTGTCCCTTCTTTCTTTAATCATCATCTGTTCTTCATGTGATTCTCCAATAAGTAATAACATTAATTTCCTCTGGGTATTTATGAATGTGTGATGTGTTCATGTTGTACACTTTAATATATTTATGTTTATGAAGCAGATTGAGATCCAGATTGAATCTGAGTCACGATTCATGTTTTTATAATTTACATAAATCCTTCCTGTCCCTCCAATGAATCATTTGCCTTATTTATTCCATCAATGATTTATATATATATATATATATATATATATATATATATTATATTATATAAATATATATATATATGTACAACTATTATATATCTAATTATATATATCTAATTATATATATATATATATATATATATATAATATTCTTTTTTGGAAATCAAACAAATTAAAGAAATAATATTTTCTGCTCCCTTTTCTTATTCTAGTCACTAATATTCTATATTATATACTATATATAATATAGCTGCATACAATATACAATACAACTATATAATATATACAATATAACTATATACTACGTATAATACAACTATATACTATCTATGATATAACTATATAATATTTACAATATAACTATATACTAAATGCCATTTAGTCTCTGCCATTTATTGCATAATAGTCTTATTATTGCCACGTTTATGACAAATTGTTCATATACTGTAAGCCTAAATAAGTATATATATTATTTTTGACCTCAGGTTAAATGTTATTTCACAAGTTTAAAAAACTGCCCCCAATTTATTTTTAGATGCTCCTGCATTCCAGGCAGTGGGGGTGGAAATTCCACCCTAAAAAGATGTAAATGTCTTCCCTGTGTGGGAGGCAATAATCTGGACGTGTGGCGCCGGCAGCAGCTGGCTGCGTCCTCGCCGCGAGCGTCAGGAGGCGGGACTTCTGCTGAGGGTTGAACTCACAACTCCTCTTCCTCTTCAACCATTTATTTATTTGGTTTGTGCACACGTGGAACAGATAAGATACGTGTTCATGAAACGGCTGCAGAGGCTTTTATTTTGAAACTTTAGACGTGGAATAGATAGTAAAAATATGCACACAAAAAAGGAATATATTGCCCCAAATTCTCTTTAACATTAAATGTTTTATCCAAAGTGACTTGATCGTAGCGTCTTGCTCAAGGACACATGGACTAGGGCGGGGATTGAACCCCCATCCCCCTGATTGAAAGACGTACCTGCTGACCACTGACACACACTCACCAGTTTATTTTTTGAAAGCCTCTAGATGCATCTGTTTGTTTTATTAACAACCACCCGGTCTCTGAAGTATAGCTTTCCCCTTTTCCTCTACAGGAAAGTACCGCTACAGTCTGGAGGACTCGATGATGTCATCAAATTGATGACGTCATCGACTCGATGATGTCATCGACTCGGTTGACGGCTCAAAAGAAGCTGATTCCTCTTGTTCTCTATTCTCACAATCGTAAATCAATCATCATGACCATCACGGAGGTATTGTTACGACAACTGCAGTGATGGGGTCGACACCCAAAGCTGAGGCCAAGATGTGTTCAAGGACACTGGGATATCTGCACCTTAAAGGTCCGGGAGCTGCTCTGGGAGCTCTCGGTGACGTGATTAAACCCCAAAAGCGAGTGAAAAATGAGTAAAATGAGATTTGGAGAGCTCATTTGGGAAAGGGGAATAATGAGGAAGACGAGAAGACGAGCCCACGACTTCCAACCGGAAGGAGAAAGTCGCCTTTTAAAGATAATATTAGGAGGCGAGAAAAAAGAGGCGTACGTAAATGTTTTAAAGGGTCGAGGAAATAATGAGAAAGTTGAGAAGACAGGCGGTGGAAACACTGATGAGGTAATCAAAGTTAGAGAGAATGAAGTCAACGTGGAGAAGAAAGAACACGATGTTCAAACGTCCATGGAGAGAGAGAGAGAGAGAGAGAGAGAGAG
>CM070102.1:2262500-2277500 GCA_036178185.1 Liparis tanakae
CTACACATGTGCACACATGTTTGCTACACATGTACGGTATGAGTCATTCTGTTGCAGTTTAACTGAATATCAAAGACTAATTGTCTGTGAAAAGTTGAGATAATGTAAACAACTATTGTTTGCAGCCCTTATACAAATAATACATATCAAGCATATCTGAGGCGACTAAATAGAGACACTTAATTACGATTAACGGGAACATTTTACAGATTGAAAAACAAAAGTAAAAGCATCAACAGGAAGTCTTCCTCCCTATAAGGAGCGGCTCAGGCAGAGGATGACAACTTAAGAATAAGAATAAGAGAGTGAGTCATGTGAGGGTCACGAGGTTACGAATACTGCAATTACATTTATTCGGATTGTGTTTAATAGACCCGAAATTAAAGAAAACAAGCTTCTGCTTTTGAGCCCGCTGTAAGATTATCATTTTTAGACATGTTATGTAACACGATGACACAGTCTCACACGAACAACACTGGTTTATAAGAAAAACACAGAGGGAATTTAATGATCCAGAAACATTTAATCCCACAACATTTTGCTAATTGTCATGATGTGTGTGTGTGTGTGT
Organism: Liparis tanakae; assembly: GCA_036178185.1. NCBI lineage: Eukaryota > Metazoa > Chordata > Actinopteri > Perciformes > Liparidae > Liparis > Liparis tanakae. The sequence continues at coordinate 2,263,072 of CM070102.1, forward strand.
GTGTTTATTTAACCAAATTGAACACAACCCAATCACACACATGATTAACACCCTCAGTGCCTTCAGCTCTTCATCTATTAATAATCTTTCCATTTTTATTAATCCTTATTAGTTTTTTCTCTTGCCATCGAGAAATTGTAATAAAAAAATGTATTCCTCTTAATAAACACATAATGAAACCTGAAGGGGTCTTATTGGTTCAGCCCCACACACACACACACACACACACACACACACACACACACACACACACACACACACACTGCAGACCAGACGATTGTCTCCCCAGTCATCGAGTCTCTCTCTAACGAGACATTCAGGCGGTCGTTAAAAGGCCCTAAGAGCTCCTACTTTCTTCTTTTGCCCCTTCAAAATAAGAGAGAGGGAGCGGTGGAAAACAATAACACAGAGAGGAAGGTACTGATGGTAAGAGATTAAAGAGAGACGTTAAGGGAACATCAGGCCCAACGGGAGGAGGAGGATGGGTTCAGAAGATGAAGATGGAGGAAGACACAGTCGGAGGACTTCGATAAGATCTTTTCTGTTTAGTAGAATATCGTTCAACAATTAAATCTAACTTTCATATTTACTGTTCAGATGAAATACACTTTTTATACATTTTATTGATTTACATTGTCCTTTGCTTAATTTCTTATTCATAAATTCACCTTAGAAAAAGCATGCATGCTCTTTACGACGGTCCCAACACGTGGTTCCTCTGCGTATGAAATGCGTGCGGTGTATAATTATTTATCGTATACAAGTCGAAGGACAGGCCTGCCGCGCACCTGAAGCAGAAAGACGTCTTCCAGCTGCAGAAGAGAGGACGACCTCGACGCCGCCGTTGCATAACAGAACTCCCATGATGCACCAGCTGAAGGCGGTGGAAGAAGAGCGAGGAGAGGCCAACAATGTTTCTGTACTGATTAGGACTTTTTATTAAAATCTTCTTTCACGGTGTAATGTGTCTCACCTTTACAGCAAAGACAACGTCTACTGGAATGTGGATTTTCTAACTTCCCTTTTTTGGGGGGCGGGCTATACATTATTACTCCAAAAATAAATATATATATATGCAAATTCATTTGTTGCATCCTAAACATGATGCATATATATCTTACATTTTTCTTAAAAGATATAAAGCACACCAGACTTAATTGTTACGTTTCGTTTGAGATTTTTTTCTGCATATTACTGCATATTTTGGTTATAAATAGTTTTAACCTTTACAGTAAAGATGACAGGTGACATGGACGTGGTCTATAGAATAGCTCAAAGGAGTATATGTGTGTGTGTGTGTGTGTGTGTACATTGTGTGTGTACATTTTATAGTTAGTTAATTAATAGAGGCAATAATCATGGGAATGAGGGTTATTACCACGAGCAGATAATTAGTGGGTACAGAGGGCGTTTGTGTAGAAACCACTTTATGGACAGATTATTAGTGCCGTAACTCGAGGGATGACGCACAATGCCACTCACGAGGAGTGTGTGTGTGTGTGTGTGTGTGTGTGTGTGTGTGTATCCTAATTAGAATGAATTCTGCCTAATTGAGAATACAGAAGACAGAAACATCGACGTCCTCCCCGATCCGACTCACCTCTCTGAGTGAGAATACAGGCTCTCTGATCTCACGGTTTAAGTGTGATCACCTTCTCGTGACTGGGATTCGGTCTTTGTAAAGCCGAGAGTCCCTGAAGAGTCTTTTTCTTTTGCCTGACGCATAATCCCGTAGGTGAGCGATCCTCTGGAGCTCGTCGTGCCGCGGTGTGCGTCGCAGCTTCACATCATTCACCGTTTCCTGGCACTTCGCCTCACGGAGGGAATACAGAGTGCAGCGCGTCTCCCCCTGCCTACGGGAAGCGGCTTCGCTATAAAAGGGAAAAGTTCTCCTTTGCCAAGACATTAGGCAGTCAATAGAAACCCAACGCGACCCGACTGCACTCATCACGAGCAATATGGGACGTGTTACTACTACCTGTGCATTACAACTGGATCCACAACTGAACAGACCGGGACCTGTCTTGTTCCCGGTCATATTAGTATTTTAGTATTAGTATTTAGTGTTTTTTTGGTATTTTAGTATTAGAATCAGAATCAGAATCAGAATCAGAATCTCTTAGTATTTAGTATTTAGTGTTTTTTTGTATTTTAGTATTAGAATCAGAATCAGAATCAGAATCTCTTAGTATTTAGTGTTTTTTTGTATTTTAGTATTAGAATCAGAATCAGAATCAGAATCTCTTAGTATTTAGTATTTAGTGTTTTTTTGTATTTTAGTATTAGAATCAGAATCAGAATCAGAATCTTAGTATTTAGTGTTTTTTAGTATTTTAGTATTAGAATCAGAATCAGAATCAGAATCTTAGTATTTTTTTATATTTTAGTATTAGTATTTAGTATTTTGTATTTAGTAATTTAATATTAGTATTTTGTATTTTAGTAGTGGTATTAGTATTTAGTATTGTGGGACAAATAAATGAATATCTTATCTTATATTACCACCATCTGTTTATGTTTTCCTTTCTTATTATAGTGTTTTTCTAAACTGTAGACACTGTCTAGGGGCACAAATAGTGAATAATGGCCCAAGCGATTCCCCACACTGCAAGTTTCTCAGGTATTTAATTTAGAAATACTTTCAGCTAGGCGTCATGGCTACGCGTGACATGATGTGATCTCCTCACACACACACACACACACACACACACACACACACACACACACACACACACACTCGAGTTCACGCGTGACCACGTGATTGGGTGGGAGGACGGACGATGAATGAGAGTGGAGACGACTCCACGCCGTCCTCTGGGGCGCATTCCTGTTGCAGTTTATTTATTATTATGTGGGATCAGGGGCGTCGCTGGGCCAGCTGTAAAACACCTCGTACTAGCATCTGTAAATACTTTATAATAGCATCTATAAATACCTCGTACTAGCATCTGTCAATACTTTATAATAGCATCTGTAAATACTTTGTACTAGCATCTGTAAATACCTCGTACTAGCATCTGTTAATACCTTGTACTAGCATCTGTAAGTACCTCGTACTAGCATCTGTTAATACCTTGTACTAGCATCTGTAAATACCTCAAACTAGCATCTGTAAATACCTCAAACTAGCATCTGAAAATACTTTATAATAGCATCTGTAAACACCTCGTACTAGCATCTGTAAATCTGAAAATACCCTTATACTATCATTTGTAAGTACCTCAAACTAGCATCTGTAAATACCTCGTAATAGCATCTGTAAATACTTTATAATAGCATCTGTAAATACCTCGTACTAGCATCTGTAAATACCTCGTACTAGCATCTGTAAATACTGTATAATAGCATCTGTAAATACCTTGTACTAGCATCTGTAAATACCTTGTACTAGCATCTGTAAATACTTTATAATAGCATCTATAAATACCTCGTACTAGCATCTGTAAATACCTCGTACTAGCATCTGTAAATACCTCGTACTAGCATCTGTAAATACTTTATAATAGCATCTGTAAATACCTTGTACTAGCATCTGTAAATACTTTATAATAGCATCTATAAATACCTCGTACTAGCATCTGTAAATACTTTATAATAGCATCTGTAAATACCTCGTACTAGCATCTGTTAATACCTTGTACTAGCATCTGTAAGTACCTCGTACTAGCATCTGTTAATACCTTGTACTAGCATCTGTAAATACCTCAAACTAGCATCTGTAAATACCTCAAACTAGCATCTGAAAATACTTTATAATAGCATCTGTAAACACCTCGTACTAGCATCTGTAAATCTGAAAATACCCTTATACTATCATTTGTAAGTACCTCAAACTAGCATCTGTAAATACCTCGTACTAGCATCTGTAAATACTTTATAATAGCATCTGTAAATACCTCGTACTAGCATCTGTAAATACCTTGTACTAGCATCTGTAAATACTGTATAATAGCATCTGTAAATACCTCAAACTAGCATCTGTAAATACCTTGTACTAGCATCTGTAAATACCTTGTACTAGCATCTGTAAATACTGTATAATAGCATCTGTAAATACCTCGTACTAGCATCTGTAAATACCTCGTACTAGCATCTGTAAATACCTCGTACTAGCATCTGTAAATACTTTACAATAGCATCTGTAAGTACCTCGTACTAGCATCTGTTAATATCTTGTACTAGCATCTGTAAATACCTCATACTAGCATCTGTAAATACCTCGTACGAGCATCTGTAAATACCTCATACTATCATTTGTAAATACCTCGTACGAGCATCTGTAAATACCTCATACTATCATTTGTAAATACCTCGTACGAGCATCTGTAAATACCTCATACTATCATTTGTAAATACCTCATACTAGCAGGTGTAAATACCTCGTACTAGCACCTCTAAATACTTTGTACTAGCATCTGTAAATACCTCGTACTAGCAGGTGTAAATACCCTGTACTAGCACCTCTAAATACTTTGTACTAACATCTGTAGCATCTGCGTTGGTGTAGGAAGTACTGCACTAAAGACCTTTAATAGCCCACACGTTACTTGTTATCATTGTATCCTCCACTGCAGTACAAGTACACCGTTCGTATTATAATGTGAATGTTTTCAGCCGTGGCCACGACCTCGGAGCGTCTCAACCTGAGAACGGAGGCGAGTCGTGAAGCTCAGCCCAGCCAGCCAAAGTTCTGGGACGCATGTGAAAACTATATTACACAGGATTTGTTTTCCTGCAGCTTACAGTCCCTGAACGCCTCCCACGTGAGAGACGTGAAGAGGAGCGAGGAAGAGGAAGAGCAGCGTGAATAGATTCTGAGCTTGAATGTGGGCTTTTTTTGCGACAGCAACACAACATCTTAAGATGTGTTTCTAGACTCCCATCTGGACCAGAAGGTTCTCAACCAGCTGTTGGAAAACTTCTCACTAGTTTTATCATTTATCTGCAGGTAGAAAAAGTCCTTTCTGTTCAGAGACCATCAGTGTGACGGGAAATCAGTGCAAAAGACTCTTTTTCCCTTTGTGTTTCTGGTTTAATAATAATAATAATAATAATGATGATAACTTTGTTTATGCAGCACCTTTAAAAAAAGAGTTTACAAAGTGCTCAGAGAATTACGTAAGGCGGAAAAAAACTAAACGTTGTCATTTCATACAAGCAAACACATCCGTGTTTCATGCAACAGCACGCTCGAGACAATAAATAAATAAATAAATAAACACAAAATTGATTAGCGTTGCTTGTTTCTGTGTGTCGTTCTAACGAAGGGGAGCAATTAGAGTGAGGACTGCACTCGTGTTGATTAGAGAGCATTAAACAAACGGAGGAGGTACTCAAAAAAAGAAAAATGAAGGGTGGAAAGAAATACAGGATATTCGTACAAACATAAAAGCAGACTGTGTGACCCTAGTTATTACATTGCACTGGAGGTGATCATGGATTTAATTGGGCAATTAAAGTGAATAATATGTAGTTTGGTTATCTTTTCGGGGTAATTGAAGGTGTATTTTTAGATGTCACTGCTCATGAGGTACAAACAGCTGCTTTTATTTCATCTTTATTTAATTATTTATTCATTTTTGTGTTACTCGAACATCTAGAAACGTGTAACTTCTGATAGGGCATAAGCATCGTGTTTAAACTCGCACTGCATCGTTTGAGCTGGTGAGTAGTCTGTGTACCGCATATCACGCAATCTGTTTGGCACGGGATTACGTTCACGAGGTCAACTCGCGCTTGACCCACTCGTAACCAAACGGCTGTCATGGGTTAATACCCTCACAGCTGGAAGGCTCTCTGAGCTCAGAGATCACATCGAGACAGGATGCACAGCAGGAAAGAGATGTCGGCTTTCAGAGTTTAAAAAGGCGGCAACGTTTACAATCGAGGTGAGATTTTTAATGCAATACATATATATATATATATATATATATATATATATATATATATATATATATATATATATATATATATATATATATATATTTAAACTATATATAGAGATTATATATAGTATATATTATATGTATATATATTATAAATATATAATATATACATATATATATATTATAATATATATTTAAACTAAATATAGAGATTATATATAGTATATATTATATTATATATATATCGTATAGTATATAAAGTATATATAATATACTATACGTATTATATATATTATACATACATTTATATATATTATAAATAATATATATACAGTATACATCTACGATATATACATATTATATATAATATATTATATAGATTTGAAGACAACAAAAACTATATATAGTATATATAATATAATACATATATTATACATATTTATATATAATAAATATGTATATATAATAAATATATTTATATATAATAAATATGTATATATAATAAATATATTTATATATATATATATTATTTGGGGTCTTCATGAAGAGCTAATCAATCAGTTTAGGACCCAGTTCACACAAACACACAAATTGAAGCCTCAAACGTAACTGTGACAGAGCAGAATTAGGGTCGGCCAGAGATAATCTGACAATAATTCCATAGTAACCCAACTGTGACTTTGTATTAATCCCGTAGTGATTAAAGGTCGGGTCGCTCTCCAACATGTTCGTAAACAACAACGGGAGACTGTAAATATAGAGTATTGATTACCGAGGTTTTACATGTAGAAAAAAGAGAATATTTATTGTCTCCCGGGTTAAATAGATTCCTCCTCGACACAAACATAACTTCTCCAAGTGTAATTAATGCTATTAATCCTGGTTCTATTGGATCTAAGCCGAGAGCCACACACACAGACACAATAGAGCGCCACACACACACACACACACACACACACACACACACACACACACACACAATGTTGGCAGACGCACACGTGAGTGGAATGAAGCTTTGTGGCTTTAAAGGTGTCGGAAATATCTAAAAAGATATGGCCTGAATTGCAGGTGCAGCAAGAACACAACGAAGATAACAGTCCAGAGATCTCATAGGAAGAAAGAAAGAGAAGAATATAGGTTATAATGAAAATAAAAAAGACTTTAAAGAAGTAAAATGTGGGCCTGCTTTGATGTTTTTAGTCTCCATGTATATGTGCTAATCAAATACACTTGACAGCAGAACTATATATATATATATATATATATATATATATATATATATATATATATATATATATGTGTGTGTGTATTAAAAGCTTATGAAAGGCAACATTATGTGAGGGAGAGAAGGGCGTGCCTTTATTTATTCACTTCAATAATTATAAATTATAAACCAAGAAGTATATAAAGACTGGATTGTAAAAATAAAGAACATAAAGCAGATAGTGTAACAATAACGTCTGTAGCCTTTTAAATATGTCAAACACATCCATGATTCATATCTTGGCTAATCGTTATCTGCTGACAAAGCAATTTTGTTTTTATAGAAAACTCTTTAACGACCGCGACGTGGATCTCGAGGTCACGCCGGACAACTTTACACAAGGATAAGAAGTTCTCGACCTCCCGCTTGAACGTGACCATAACGTCTCGGATCACACGGAGAGTCTTCTCGTGGATTATAAAACGATATCTTGTGTACATAAGTGAGCAGATGTTGCATTGACAGCTCAATGATACATGGGAATATTTATTTCCCGCTCCATGATCAGAACAAAAAAAACAATTAACATGTAATGGGCTCCGACTAATTATAGTTGGCTGACAACCACTTAGTCCACATTTCTTTTTTCATCTTTTTTCTCATACTGATGCAGCCATCTCTGCTCCTCCTGCATATATATATATATATATATATATATATATATATATATATATATATATATATATTATATATATATATATATGCACCATTATATATATATATATATATATATATATATATATATATATATATATATGGATCCATGTGCATTATCCGGCCATGTTTCCATCGACCAGACAAGTGGAAGCCCACTTATAAAAAAGGCAGCGGTGAAGGTGATGCGATGAGGGCAGGATGGATCTGGAGGGGGAGTGAACATCTACAAGAAGACTACAAAAAGACTCGAAGAAGACTACAAAAAAAAGAGGAATGGCATGTTGTTGAAGTACATTATTAAAGATTATTTGAACAGAAAAGCTATAAACTCCCATAGAAAGCAACACGTCAGGTATATCCTGTCTCATTACTTCATTTATTTTATCTATTTTCTTATTATTTAGATGACTTGCTATTAGACAAACTCAAATCAGGTATATACTTTCTCGTTATTTGATTATCTATTTTATTATTTAGATTTCTCGCTTTACCAATTTTACTATGAGACAAACTTGACCTCGTTTTTTACCGTTTATGTTTTCGACTGACTTCAGTTTGCAAAATATGGAGCGAGCGATTTTTATCCGAGCAAAATATTTGAACTGGGAAGGAGGGGCATGCATCTATTTTTTTCGGGACAAGATTTCAGGGTCATCGTGATATTTTATGCTCATTTAGACACAATCACTGAGATTAAGATGATAGTTCAGTGTCAAATACACCGTTCAATGGAACAAATATATTATAATATTAATATATATTAATGCAAAGGATAGAGAGATGTCATATATAGTTATTTCTCACTCACTTCACTTTCATTTGCCTCAAATAAAGCTAAACGTAAGCAGCTAACACTTGTTAACAACTACCGCTATATTATATTATAGTATATTATAAGTTATATATACACATTCTGTGACTACCTGGACTTACAAGTTCACTCTGTGCCTCCTTGAATTTGAGCTAACCTCCTTTCTTTCATTGATGAGAGACGCTACTGTGCAGAGGGAGGAAGCCAGCGCAGCAGCCTCCCCCAGGTCCTAGTGCCCCGGGGATCGCGTCGCTAAGTACGATGATCGGCTATCGGATTGTATTTTGAAGGGAAAGAAAACAAACAAACCAGAACGCACGCACATAGCAAGTTAGAGTTCTAAATACATTTTTTTTAAAGTTAACTAGAACGGGCACTCGGCATATCACAACATCGGGCATTGAATTATGAACATAAACATTTACTGTGATATGGTAAAAAGAAGATTTTGACCTTTTCATGACCTTGATCAATCCCAAAATCTAATCAAATGTTCCCCGGATAATACTCAATCATCCCACTAAATTTCATGCGATTCAAAGAAGATTTTTACCTTTTTATGACCTTGACCTTTGACCTGATCAATCCCAAAATCTAATCAAATGGTCACTGGATAATAACCAATCATCCCACCAAATTATATGCGATTCGGTTTAATACTTTTTGACTTATGCGAATAACACGCACGCATACAAATATGCGGTGATCAAAACGTTACCTTCCGCATTTTCAATGCGAAGATAATATTGCCACATTTTAGGGGCGCCTGAAGTAAACTAACGACGTTCCTGCTTGGAAGAGAGGAGGAAAGGAGAGGAGGAGGAGAGGAGGAGAGGAGGAGGAGGAGAGGTTTAACGACGACTGATTCTAATCAACAAAACCTCAAGGCCGCTCTCACAACAGCCCGATGATGTCTGCAGCCGCCGTGAACACGAGAGGAAACACTCCGTCTCTGCCAAGCGCTGACGAGCGACACTTTAAGAAACAACACAAACACGGATTTGAGGCGGCAGACGCCGCGCGGCGGTTACGCAACACGAGCAGATTCGTGTCTGGCGTCGCTCCGGAGAGCCGCTCTCGGTCCCAGATGGCAGCTTAATTGTTTCTCTCTTTTTGCTCACATGCGTCATCGTCTTCGGTCTTTTAACTCCGTTGTCTCCCTGGAATAATGGAGGTGTCGTTTCTGGGGGTCACGGGGGTCAGAGTTTGGTCTCGCTGACCCACTTTTGAGGTTGTAATTGAGCACTGGGCACTTTGATTGCGCAACAAAAAAAGGTGTGTGTGGCGTTTCGGGTGGGATACGAACACACACGTTTACGTTTACCACGGTCACACAGGGAAGTGGGAATACTGGATACGCTTAAACTACAACATTTGCACTTCAGTGGCTCTTAAATATCTTATTATGGTACTTTTGTAGTTTGACTATGTGGAGGAAATGTTACTTTCTGTATTCTTGTTGTTCTTAGTTTGTACTCTAGGTTGAAATGCACTTATTGTAAGTCGCTTTGGATAAGAGCGTCTGCTAAATGACACGTGATGTAATGTAATGTAATATTCTGCAAATATATAACTCAAGAAAAAGAAAACCCGGCTCTCAGAAATCCTCATTCTCATGCATTTGATGCATTTATTGATTACTTCTAAAGAGAGGACACTTTTAAGGGTCATTTATAGTGTAGTTTAGGAGGATTTAACCTGGAGTAAACCAGTAAGTTCACACATAAGTTCACTCTTTCTTGAACTAGCTGACCTTTTCCTGTCGTTAAAAAAGCTGCATGAACCCAGTTCACCTGACCTTTTTAATTGAGTTTTATGACTTGTGTCAAATATTCCTTCATTATTATAGTTAGTTTGAACTATGCGCTCATGTGGCACTCTGAGTGCCTTACAAATAGAATCCATTATTATTATTACTATAATTATTAGTCAGACTTCACCTTCTGAGCTCCGTTTAACCGGACCGACGTTGGAGCGATTGTTCGGCGCTTGAACGTCTCGCGTGTCTCGTGTTGTTTGTGTAATCACATGAACTAGTTCTCGCCTAGTTCTCCTTTTTTGTATTCTTCGAGGGTCATTTTAATCTATTATTGGAGCGCTGCCGGTAAAGAGATGACAGGAAATAAGGGCAGAGAGAGAGAGGAGGAATAATAAAATGCAACAAAGGCCTGCAGGCTGGGAGAGGACCGAGGACCGAGGCGTTCAGGGTCCAGAGGAGACCGCGGGCTTCTCTCATAGTGGTTATATTTGTTTTATTTTTCAAGGTTTTAAACTCTTGAGCCACCAGCATTGAGAGGTGATTTCATCATTTGTCATCTTCATCATCATTTAGGGAGCATCTTCCTCACTTGATTAATCTGCAGCTTTTGCAAAGTTAATTAGAGATGCGGAAATTAGGGCAACACTTATTATCCACAGAGCACTTAGGTACACGCAGAACCATGCAGGCGCCACCTGGAACCGAAAATGGTTCTTCAGAGTGATGTCATAGATTAGAAGAACCATTTCTGGTTCCACAGAGAACCTTTCAAACCAGGGTTCTTAGAACTGCTAAAGGTGTCCCAAATAACCTTAAAAATGTGTTCTTTAAGGCACCATTTCTGGTTGCACAAAGAACCTTTCATACCAGGGTTCTTTAAAGAACTATTTCTTTAAAGAGTTCTACAAAGAACATATAAAGGTTTGTTGAATTAAACAATGGTTCTTCAGCGTGATGCCATAGAGGAAACATTTCTGGTTCCACAAAGAACCTTTCAAACCAGGGTTCTTTAAATAACCATTTCCTTAAAGTGTATTTCAAAGAACCTAAGAAGGTGTCCCAAAGAACCTTAAAACATGGTTCTTTAAGGCACCATTTCTGGTTTCACAAAGAACCTTTCAAAGCAGGGTTCTTTAAAGAACCATTTCTTTAAAGAGTTCTACAAAGAACCTATAAAAGGTGTATCAAAGAAACCTTAACAATGGTTCTTTAAGGCACTATTTATGGTTCCAAAAAAGAACCATTCAAACCAGGGTTCTTTAAAGAACCATTTCCTTAAATAGTTATACAAAGAACCCATGAAGTTGTCTCAAAGAACCTTCTAAAATGGTTCTTTAAGGCACCATATCTGGTTCCACAAAGAACCTTTTAAACCAGGGTTCTTTAAGAAACATGTAAAGGTTCCTCAAATGTAACAATGGTTCTTTAGTAGGTGATGGTTCTTCGTAGAACCACAGCGCCTTTTAAGGAACCATTTAAGAACCATCATTGTTCTGTGTGTGTCCGGTTTGATCCGTCACTGTGAGTCGAACTTTAAATCTGATTCTCGGGATCTGAACATAAACAAACTGGTTTGCAGATTAAAAAATGATGAAATGTTATGAATGTAATGTAATGTAATAAGACGTCAGAGGAGCCGATCTGAAGAACTCCACATGGAGCTGCCTTGCTCAAGGGCAGCAGAGTGTTGACAGCTGGGGGGGGGGGGATGTGGTTCTGATGTCGGATAATATAATGGACCTGAACGCACCTCCACATGCCTTGGGACTATCATGAGCTGTGGATGCATTAATACACGGGTCAATGAAATGTGACCAATAATATTATATAATATATACTAATATAATATATACTAATATAATATCTACTAATATAATGGATGGCACTGTGATGGCAGTAACATTCTACTTCCAGCACATCATTAAATTCTGCTCCAGTAACCAATTAAAAACGAGGAATGTATGCCAAATGTTGTTTATATGAGTCAATATTAGAGAGTTATAGATGTGACTGACGTGTAGGTCCAGGTGTGTAACTCCTGTGATGGGAGGCAGGTATGGGGGTTATTTAGGGTGAAGTTACCCCCCCCCCCCCCCCCCCCCCATGTCTAGTAAACCCTATAACCCGACATCCCGAGAGGAGCCTCCTACCTGCTCGTGCGCGCACGTGGGGGACAAAGGGAAACCCCGACGCCTCGTGCGCGTTGCGTCCGCACCGAGGAGAAGGAAGCGGGGTCTCTTACTCCGTGTCCGCGCGCGTGTCCGTCATCCTCCTCCTCCGCGCGTGCACTGCACTGGTCCGGACTCCTCGCGCGGGTTCTGGTCCGCTCCACATCCTCCAGAGGTGTCTGTTGCTGGTCCACTTTGAAAGTCGGTGGAAACAACGCGTTCTCCCGCGTGTCCTTCACGCGCTTCCGTCCAGCAGCAGCGAGCTGGATGGAGAAGAAGAAGAAGCTTCACGAGGAGAATACATCTGAAACTCTCCTCCCTCCTCCCTCCTCCCTCCTCTCTCCTCCCTCCTCTCTCCCTCCTCTCTCCTCCCTCCTCTCTCAAGTTCAAGTTGCTTCCCTCTCTATAAATTGTTTGATAGTTTATTCATTGGATTAAATCCAGAGAGGCTGAAATGAACCTTACATTTTAATTTATTTTATTTTTTAAATAGATTTACACAGAAATATCTGCAATTGTTTCTACGATGCCTTTCAGGTAGATTACCTGGTTGTGTAAACCGAATTTAAATGCGGTTACCACTCTCGTTCTTTCCGCCTCTCTCCACTGAGCCCAATGTGTGTTTATTATTCATCTATTGGTTTCTGTTTTGTTGTTTTGTTTTGTTTCTTGTCTGTTTTTTTAAAGCTCTTGTGAATAAATCGTTGCTGTTTCAATGATTGTGTGTTGGTTCCGTCTTTGAAGAGGAGTCGGTGTATGTTCAGTCTTGCATTTATTCGTTTTTAACAAAACATGTGATTTGTAACACTTTATTTTGAAAACATTGTAAACATTTTAAACATGTAAATAAAGTTTTTTTTTAAAGAATTCCCCCAAAAATCTCTACTGACCACAAAAAGAAGAAATTTCCATTTTTATTGAAGCATAAAGGTCGTGGGAAACGTGAAACGCACACCTGCGCGGCCCGGATAACGTATCCTCGGAGTTCAGATGGAGAGATTAAGAGACAAAATATGTTCGGGAACAAGAGCTCGGTGAATTCCCATGAGCTGCGTTTTATTTCCGTCTCTTTGTAACAGAAAACTTCTGAAGAGATTCCCGTGTCGCTTTAATTTATTTTCCGACGAGAGAACAAGAAGTGGAAGAAAGGCAACGCGTTCCTCGCCAGTTCACGTATTGTTCTTTGTTCTCACGTTGGGGAACTTCTCTATAATAAATCGATGTGCGTATCATCGTGTCGTCAACGATGTGTGTGCTATTACTCCTGGAACTTTTCTACGGCTTAAAATAATTATGATTTTTACATTATTAGTCGTATTTAGTTTCTGTGCACGCAGCTCAAAATGTACAGCTGGATAAAAAGTCGTAGCTAAAATAATCAAAATGTGCGGAAATGAGGAAGTGATACACGATCCACAAAATAATTCAGGTGATAAAGCCCTCTAGTGGCCGTAGAAGGAAGTGACACACAATCCACAAAATAATTCAGGTGATAAAGCCCTCTAGTGGCCGTAGGAGGAAGTGAAAAACAATCCACAAAAGAATTCAGGTCATAAAGCCCTCTAGTGGCTGTATGAGGAAGTGACACACGATCCACAAAATAATTCAGGTGATAAAGCCCTCTAACTTTTATATAGAAATATAAGATTCTAAATTAAATAAAAACTAATGTAAAACAACAATCAACCAATTCACGTATCCAGTCACTGATTCCAGCTGGTCACATGATCTTTTCCATTTAGTTGTTGTTTATCGTCCTCTCCACTTTGTGACAGGGATTAATATTCATTCATAATTATTTATTAAATCTGCTAGCAGCAAACACGCTAGAGTGTGTGTGTGTGTGTGTGTGTGTGTGTGTGTGTGTGTTTTTAAGGAAACATTA
>CM070102.1:2280000-2327500 GCA_036178185.1 Liparis tanakae
CTTTTGTTAAGAGAGTTCAATACGGGCAATAATTCACATTTCAATGGCGTACAAAAATACGTCATCAACTCATTACAGAAACATTTGACTTTGACCTTAACGACGGCACAAAATACTCTCAAAGAGCTCCACGTAATCAAAGAATCACGTGTAACCATAATTAGTTATGCATATAAAAAGAAATAAGTGGATTTTCCTTTATAATTCATATAATTAGCATATAAAGTTGTGCTTGAAGGCCTGTATAAGGCTAATGATGACATTAAAGTATATAGCACCAAGATAATCAGACGAGCGTCCTGATTAGAAGACCACCCTTCACCAAGTGGGCGGGTCCAGTGCCTCAGGAGGTGTTGCGCAACACCATCAACCTCCAATCCATCTCCACGGCAACGTTCCTGACCTTGTTCGTGGATCGGCGCCAACGAAAAAGATGATAGTTGCAGATGTAGAGCCCCCTCTTCTGGTAATCATGGAGACAGGCAGGAGGTTCATACACATGCTGATGGCTCTCTAAGACTTGAAATCACATTTCCATGAACAAAGAAATAGTGAAATCTCCGTGTATACACGAGTATATAACCTTTAAATGACACAAATGAATGAGAGATAATAGTTTGATTACAAAGAATGAATCCCTCCTGATTCTATAAATTATTCCATCATTTCTTTTTTTCCACACTCATCTTTCAAAACCCACTTATATATTTAAAAAAATATTATATATACTATATATAATATAAAAATGTATATATATACATACAATATATATAAATTAGATATAAAATATACAAATTATATTATTACTTATTACTTTCAAAACCCATTTATATAAATATATATTATATACAATATAAATTACATATTAATATATACATACTATAGATAAATAATATATATAAATAATATATATACAAATGGCATACATGTATACATATAATATATACATACAATATAAATAGAATATATATATATATATATAGATCTAAATAATAAATAAAATATATATTTTCAATAAAAAAAAGCTCATTTCCAGCAGTATAGGCCTTTTTTTAATAACAACAATAAAAACAGTCAAGAAACAACTATAGTTTTTTGAGGCAAAAGCAAGCATGTACAGTCGTAGGCCAGTAGAAGTACAATTCATTCTGTAAATACATTAATGGAATACAACAACAAAAATGTAGACAAGAAGATTTCATGAAAACAAGCTTGCGGTCCCCTTGTTTCTGTTAACGTGAGTTTTACAAACATTTTAAACTCAAATTGATGGTTTCATGGTCACACAGTGGCTCTCAGGTAAGAATGGGATCACTACAAAAAGGAAAAAAAAGGCAGAAAATGTGGAGGAAACAACTGGAACTTTAATAAGAAATGATTTGGATTAAGGTTTCAAAGCTGATAACTTAAAAATACAAAACAAAGTATACCGCCTCCCCTTTCAAGCCTCAATGTGCCATCAGCCTGGAGGCAGTCAGGAAGAACAAGTGATCAGTACATTCAAGTTGATAATCTAGACCCTTCAAAACAAAACAGGGAAAAGGCCTCTGAACCGTGCAAAACATCTGGAGTCAGAGAACAACACAAACCTTCAAGTTTTTAAGTGAACCGACGGGTCCACTGAATAAAAACACCCCAAACTTATGAATAAACATGTTAGGAAACACGCGTATAATATAACAATAGGTGTCGATACTGCAGCAATAAAATAAAGTTTAAAAACCGTTTCTGGGTGAACCACCAGGGGGTGTAAGGCCACTCCATCGGGGGCTCGAGGGTCTACCTCGAGGGGGCGAGGTCCGGTCCAAGGCGCGGTCTCGGTCCAGGGCGGAGCTCCTTTGTGTCCACTGGGGGAAAGTAAATGTAGTAAATGAACGCCAAAAAAAGAAAGAAGGAGCCCCCTGGTGGGCGGCGGCGGCGGCGTCCTGCGGGTCAGTAGCGGGCCACGTCAGTAGTTCCATTGCAAGTCAAGTTATCGAACTCCAAAAAAGTCCAGATGAGCGGCTGTCAAACGGGCCGAGTGGCGGTTCGGAGCCCCGAGAGCCGATGTAACAGGCGGTCCCCAACGCAGGCCTCCGATTGGTCGAGGGCGGCGAGCGGTTCAGCCGCTCAGGTGACAGTCGCACAGCTCCTTGTGGATCCTCTTGCGGATGCGCGGCATGTCCTCCTGGCTGAAGAGGAGCGGCTGCTTCACGGAGAGACAGCGGCAGTACTGACGGGCCGAGAGGGGGAGGGGCAAAGAGAGAGAGAGAGAGAGAGAGAGAGAGAGTGAGAGGGGAAATGATCCACGACCACGGATAGGTTGACAGTGACAGAAGACTCTCACCTCGAGGACGAAGACGCCACAGTCACTGTCGTTCTTCTGCTGAGGGATACCCTGAGGGGGAGAGGGAGGAGAGAAGGCAACACGTCAGTCATGATGTCACTATATTCATGTGAAGAAGAAGAAGAAGAAGAAGAAGAAGAAGAAGAAGAAGAAGAAGAAGAAGAAGAAGAAGAAGAAGAAGAAGAAGAAGAAGAAGAAGAAGAAGAAGAAGAAGAAGAAGACTCACCTTGATGATGGAGATCTTCCACCCTTTCTGGAACGCTGCCTGCTGTTTCTCTCTGGCTTCAGACTGAAGATACTTCATGATGTTCTGTGAGGGACACACACACACACACACACACACACACACACACACACACACACACACACACAAATAACACACACACACATACAAAACAAAAAACACACACACACACAGTTGTGTTGAGCAAAGAATGCAAAGGAATAGCGTCTGTGTGAGACTAGTGCTGCAACTAACTATTATTTAATTATCTATTATATTTTTGGTTAATTGATAATTAAGATTTTTTTTGTTGCTTCTTTAAGTCTTAAGATTGAAAAACTTTATTTTGACTGCCACGTTCTGCCGTCACCACGCCAACCAGCTCATGAAACAGGTCTTCATCCCATCGGCTCTCTTGACGGTAATCTTGTGCCCCAAAAAATAAATGAAAAAAAACTACAAAGATGGCCTCACGTCTGTGGTGTGTCTGAAGACGATGCCCTGGCTGTCGTAGTAGCTGATGGTTTTGGTTGCCATGGTGACCGTGATGAGCGACCAGTGGATTTCCAAGTGAATGGGAAACAACAGCAGCCACTTGGAGAACAGGTCCACCTGAGAGACACACACACACACACACACACACACACACACACACACACACACACACACACACACACACACACACACACACACACACACACACACACCAATATAAATACAAAAACACACATTTAAACACACACACCAATATAAATACAAAAACACACATTTATACACACACACCAATATAAATACAAAAACACACACACGTAAAAATACACATTTACACACACACACATACAGAGACACACACACACACAGATGCGTGCACACATACACACCCGTCCACCCAGACAGACACACACACACAGAGACATTAGATATCCAAAATACTAACGGTTGCCATGGCGATGACTCCACAAAGACAAATGTCTGACAAGCTCGGACGCCGACGGTCAAACTTAAGAGTTAAAGTCAACAACTAAAACCCGACGGTCAAAACGTACCTTCTTCGTCCACCTCTTCACGCCGTCGTAACCCTTGGCAACCAGCTGCTTGTGGAAAAAGCTGTTGAAAAAATGAACCTGAGAGAGAAACGATAATACAAACATTCATTAAAAAAACATGTCTGAAAAAGAAGATCGTAATTTTATCCCACCTTGTCAATGTAATGCGTTGCGTACGCTACCGGTCAAAGGTTTTACAACACCTACATTTCTCCAGTTTTTATTGAAATGCAGTTTAATTTCTCAATGTACTCGGAAATGAAAGCCAAGAAAAATGCACACAAAAAAAAGAAAAAAAAGGAATGGTTTTGTTTATCAAAATGTAATCCAAGTCGTGGAGCATTCCTTAAGCATCCCACCACTTGTTCCATGAAAAGGTTCTTGTAGAACTCTATAATGTACATTCTTTTTCAGTTTTTGGTAACCAATACTTTTTACTTTCACCTCTGGCAGTTTTCCGCTGATCTTTTGTTCCATTTCAGGTTCTTCACTTGAAACGCTTACATCTCAATAAAAACTACAAAAATGGGGGAAGTGTCTTAAAACGTTTGACCGGTCATTTACGTCATAATTTATTTATCCTTTTGATATTTATACATCCTTTCAGACACAGCCCCACTCGCCTTGTGCTGCGTCGTCTCCATGATGAGTTCTCCATACATGTTGATGACCTGGTGAACAGAGGAAGACTCAATGTGAGCTCAACATCATAACAAACAACAACAACAACTCTGTGTGCACACACATCATACACAATGCTCTATGAAAGGCATTATATAGCACACACATTTATTTTTATATATATATATATATATATATATATATATATATATATATATACATACATATATATAAATAAATGTGTGTATATATATATATACACACATATATAAATAATATATATACATACACATATATAATATATATATATATATATATATATATATATATATATATATATATATATATATATATTTGCTAGCACCTATATAGATATCGTAATAAATATAAATGTCAGAATAAGAAATTGTGATTACAGTGCAATGTTAATATCAGGCCGTTTTAACATCAGAATAATCTAACAACTGGTTACAATTATTATTTAAATTATTTATTATATTTATATGTTTTGTATTTAATCATTTTTTATGCAATCTATTCATTATTAATTGTTTCCCTTAGTTTTGTGAGTGAGCACAATTTGATGCGTGTTGTTTTTTGTTGGTTGTACTGAAAAAAAATTATAAAGAAAGTGACCATGTGAAAATACATATTGTTATATTGTTGAAAACTACATTTTAAAAAAAGTGAGAAAAAAAAAAAGTGATCTTTTTTTTCCGCCGTCGCTGAATCCAAATTTTTTTTCTTAAGTGACTTTTTGTGCCGTCCGTCTTCACCTGGTCGTTGAGCCAGTTCTGCTCCTCCAGCGTGCCGAGGTCCTCCAGGCCCAGCGTGTGCTTGTTGTACGACACCATGAAGCCGGCGATGGGAGCCGAGGCCAGACCGGCCCGGTACCGAGACACCTCCCTCTTCACGTCCAGCTCCCTGCAGCAGAGACACGGGCCCGGGTTACTGCACGCAATCCTCTCAGGTATTTATTATACTTGTAAACGTGCATTTGACGATGGGTTCAGATAAGGACAAGAGGAGCCACGAGGTAAGAGAGTAGAAACAATATACTCCATAAAAAGGAAGGTTACAAGTTTTTTATGGAAATTACTATAAAATTATTAAAATGCATGACCGTGGTTTCAGAAAACTGGAAGATGTGATGGTTATTTGATTATATATATATATATATATATATATATATATATATATATATATATATATATATTGCTAGCATTTGAGATACACATATATGTCAATTTGATATATATATATATATATATATATATATATATATATATATATATATATATATATCTATAATTTGATACGATTCTTATATAGGTGCTAGCATATATAAATATATATATATATATATATATATATATATATATATATATATATATATCAGAATAATGTGACAACTGGCCTCATTCAATACACAATAACAAAGATCACACTTATTGTAAATCAAACACACGTCATGTTGACGATAAAACACAGTAAATTATGCATTTTATGGTTTGTGGTGTATTATTCATGTTTCATGTCCCCGCACTTAATGTGTTATATGTTATTTATAACAGACATTATGTGTGTGTGTGTGTGTGTGTGTGTGTCAAACTAACTTGCTGAGGTCAGAGTTGCCCTTCTCCTTCAGGTATTCCAGGACGTCGCCCTCCGTGAGAGGAACGAAGCTGCCGTACTTCATGTAGAAACTCTCCAGGAACTCTGGAAGAGAAGACGTGTCACTGCTCCATCGTCTTCATCTCAAAGCAGCTGCTGTTTGAAGACGAGCGGCTCAGTGTGTATCGATGTTAAAACCCAAATCCATCAGACTAGCGTGTCAATACGTTTAACAGGTGTTACACTTTTATGAATTTAATGCAAGTGATATACACACCGATAGTTGGAACTAATAGTTAAGAGATACAACAGAGTTGATTTAAGAAACATTGATATTTTTGGTAATCTGCCTCCCATTTCTTTCATTTTATATTTAATGTAATCCTGTGAATGCCACGACTGCAGGACTAATAAAAGGGTTATCTTTATCTTATCTTCAAAGTTAAACATTTCCCGGATGAGTCCACATGTTTTTACGAATGTCTCGTGAAAGAACAGAGCGCCGCCCTCAGCCCGTTTTAGCAAAATGATTTACACTAAAGTTCAAAGCACTGTTTTTATCAATGAAGATAACATTAAATAAATCATAAATACTCTCTACATAGATGTGTAGATGTCTATTCTCTGGTGTTAGTGAAGTCTCTACAGAGGTGTATAGAGGCCCATCTCCATGTTCTAGTGGTACATTGTGTTATCGCCTTAGAAGACGAGCAGAGGGGTAGAAAACCATTTAAACCCTTTTTATGTGAGCGCAGCTGAAAACAGTTATGCTGCTGAGAGAAGCTCTAAAACTGGCCTTCTTTAGAGCCGCAAGAAGAACAACATTAATATTTACTATAAAAATCATTATTTATAACCTCCTCAACGTCTTGACTAGATTTTATATTCATTATAGAAATTAATTAGATAAATAAAAGTGAGATTTTTCATGGAAAACACCAAATCCTCTGGGTGACGCCAGACTTCTGAGCGTCAACGGGCTCTCCTTCTCACCGTGGATCATGTCGGTGAGCTGCTCCAGCCGCTCCTCCCCCCCCGGCTCCGTGGGCGACGCCTCCTCCTCGCCGCCCTCGCCTCCCGCCCTCGCCCAGGTCCCCGGCTCGCAGTACAGCCCGTGGTCCCTCAGCGCCCAGCCGCCGTCCTGCTCGCCGAGCACCGCCACGGGGCCCCGGAACGGGGGCGGAGCCGGCGCCGCGGGGGCCGGACGACAACCCTCCACCTCCATGAGCGCCGAGCAGCGGTCGGCGTCGTCCGCCGCGGGGACCGCGTCTCCGTTGGAAAGCGTTGCCGGGGGAGACGGCGTGTCCCCGCCCTCGGGCGTCCGGTCCACCTGCATCTCGGAGTCGCATCCCGACCTCGAAGCGCACGCCTGTCTGGAGACGGCCAGCAGCCCGTTGGCCATCTCCCTCACCGTCACCTGTTCCTCTTCGGGTTCGGTGTCGCTCAGGTTCACCGTGTCTCCGTTGGCGAAGGAAGATTTAACCGCGCCGGCGTCCGTCTGCTCGCCGTGGTCCATGTCCGCGTCTTTGTTTTGCAAGTGGTTCTGCACGAACACCAACGGGTCCATTTTAGAACCGACGACAACGCCGCCTAAAGCTCCCCTCTTCACTCCCCCATCTCCTCCTCCTCCTCCTCCTCCAGCTACCGGTGCTCCCCTGCCGGCTATCCCCGTCTCCATGTCCCGGCCATCTCCGCCTTCTTTCCCCCCCTCCCCTTCCGTCAGCATGTCCTCCGTTTTCTGCGCGTCTCTTTTCTCCGGAGGGACACGAATCCCTGGTGGTTCCACCGCGACGTCCATTCGCGACCGCGTATCGGCCGCAACGAGAGTCGTCTGCGCCTTCTCGCCCTCGGCTCCCGCTCCGTTGTTCTCCGCGGTCAAGTCGAAACTCTTGATGCGAGTCGGCTGGCCCTCCGCTCTCCTCCTCGGCGTGTCTCTGCCCTCCTTCCCGAGGCCCCTCCCCCTCCCTCTGCCTCTCCCTCGGCCCACGGCTCTGACATTGTGTCCCGCGCCGGTGGAGCCGCAGCAGTCGCAGGCCTTGGGAGTCCTCTTCCTGCCCGACGTGCGGCCGTTGACGTGGCCCTCGGCGGCGGCGGCGCTGGGCGTCTGCGCGTTAGCGGCGAGCGCGTCGACGGGGGGCTCGGGCGCCACGGGAGCTAGAGGAGGGGGCCCCGTCGAGGCCGAGGCGAGGAGCTTGGAGGCGGCGAGATCCCGACTTGTAGTATTTCCATGCGGAGGCACGAGAGGAGGAGGAGGAGGAGGAGGAGGAGGAGGAGGAGGAGGAGGAGGAGCCGCAGCAGGAACGGTGAGACGAGGCGAGGCCGGCGGCGTTGCTGTTTTCATTGGGGATGCAGAGCCGCTGTGAACCATGACGTCCTCCTTCGGCTCTTCAACCCCATCACCACCCTCCCCCGTCCAGACGCCTATTCTTCTGAATATTACGCGTTGCGTTTTGTCTCCTCCGGGAATTCTTCTGCAAAGTACTTTTGCGTCGTGAAAGAAACGGGTCGTTCCTCAAGCCATGGAGGTCACCCACTGGACAACGGGCTCTTCGGACATACGGTGTTCCTCAAAGACGGACCGGTAACACCACCACGGTCCCCTGGTGAGAGCACAGAATGGGAGCCGATGAGAAGACACGTCAACAAGCTGTATTACTACATAATCGCAGTGCAAAAAGAGATGATTTAAAATGAATCTAGCTCTCTTTCAGTGGGAGATAATATGCATTTAATGTTGGAGCCAAATGCAAAAACTAAATTAACAGCTTGGATCTCTGCTAATTGTTCTTTTTAGCTTGTGACTAACTATCTTTTGGCGCCAATGAGAGACAACAGATAAGCTTGACGGGTTTGCATTCTCGTCACTTTTTTCCCCACACAGCAGATATTTAGTTTTAAAGCGACAGTGGCAGTTTAGCGACACAGATTCACCGTATTCAAATAGCTAGTGTATTGTCGCTAATCATTTGCATATGTGAAGCTGGAATCCCCTCAAGTGGAGATGTTCAGTCCGAACTAAGGGGTCGTGTCCTCGGTAAAGCGACACGTTGGGCTGCAGAAATACATTTAAGAGCACAGCGAGTACACGATCCCATAGTTTAACTTAAGAAGTGGACACTTTGTATACAAAGTGAGAGATTTCCTTGAAGCTAACCAAGCTAACCAAGCCCAAACAACACAGGCGTAAACACAAAGCACCGACTGCACACATTTTCCTCCATTTTCAGTCGCAAGTTGGAGGCGTCCGGAGACAAAAAGCGGGCGCGGGGAGATGTTTTTGGGGGGTAATGTGGAGGATAAAGCAACAAAGTGTGGCGGGCGAGTGAAAACAAAACCCGAGCATACGCTACCTGGTCTGTGAAATGCCAAACTGTAGCTTCATCCGACCACGATTTAAAGAAACAACAGTTCGAGATGTCGTCGCGCGTTGATGACGTCACGACGACGCGTCCCGGCGATGCTCTCCCCAAGTAACCTTCAGGTTCCTCTTCCCACGTCCCCACGAAAACGTGTTAAAGCAACGTTTATTAGCCCTCCTGTTACCTTCACACTTACTAACATCTTTTACCAGCAATTAAAACTTCCATAAAATTATTTGAATTAATATTGTTTCCCAGGTTTAAGTGTCAGGTACTTTATGTTTGTTGATACCTAAATAGCTCTTTAAATAAATAAAAAAGTTGATATTTCTTATTTGTTTTAATTTACACAGTGAAAGTGAAGTGAGCCTGGGGGTCAAATTGACCCCAAAGAACACCGATGCGTACAACTTGTGTTCAGGACATTGAAAACATATCATCATGTGAATGTTATGTTTTCACGGTTGTCCCCAATAAATTAGGAAAAGTCAAGAAATATGAAACATAAAATAATTATGTCAATAATTTTTTTAGAGACGTTAAACATTGAATGGGGTAAATTTGACCCCAAAGGTAACAGAAGGGTTACAATATAAACTTCATAAGAGAAAGCAAGGAGGATCTACAGCAATGTAACTCCTACTTACATGTTTCTATTTTTTATTTTTGGCATTAATATAAATTAATGTGTGGCCATATCAGATATTGGAAGGAACATGTATTCATCATTTTGAATACCGTATAATTATCACTGAGAGATCACTAACAACTAACAATGTAGAAAATATAAATACACAAGGTATAAAACTTATAATTGGCAAAAACGGATGTGTCGTTGGTCGGTGGACGACGCCGGCGTCAGGTCGGGCGTAAGCGGGCCGCGAACCCGCTCCCCCGACCTGACGGGCGCCGGCGTCGTCCACTGTACCAATGATACAACCAATCAAACGAGTCAAGCAACCTGTAATAATCTTACCTACAGAGTTAGTCATGCTTCTTTTATATTTATGTTTCCTATATATTGTTGTACGTTGCTGCCCTCTAGTGGTCAAAAAGAGAAACGCTTCTGTATTTATTTTTAACGTGTTAAAGCAACGTTTATTAACCCTCCTGTCACCTTCACATTTACTAACATCTTTTACCAGCAATTAAAACCTTCAAAAAATTATTTGAATTAATATTGTTGACCCCAAAGAACACTGATGCGTACAACTTGTGTTCAGGACATTGAAAACATATCATCATGTGAATGTTATGTTTTCACGGTTGTCCCCAATAAATTAGGAAAAGTCAAGAAATATGAAATATAAAATAATTATGTCAATAATTCTTTTAGAGACATTAAACTTTGAATGGGGTCAATTTGACCACAAAAGTAAGAGGAGGGTTAAAATATAAACTTCATAAGAGAAAGCAAGGAGGATCTACAGAAATGTAACTCCTATTTACATGTTTCTATTTTTTATTTTTGGCATTAATATAAATTAATGTGTTGCCATATCAGATATTGGAAGGAAAAGGTATTTATAATTTTGAATACCGTATAATGATCACTGAGAGATCACTAACAACTAACAATGTAGAAAATATAAATTCACAAGGTATAAAACTTTTCATTGGCAAAATCAAAAGCCGTATCGTCGGTCGACGATATCACAATTTAATCGGAGTAGATCAGTAGTTTCCCAGCTAACAGCGGTGGGCGAGCTGGGTGCAAACAACGGGCTACATGCTTCATTACACACTGTATGGAGAGTAAACTGGTCTCACATCGACTTGACGTCAGATAACGACGTATAACATAAATATCAGACTGACAACAAGAGCATTTTGTCAAGTATTTATTAAAGTTAGTAGTATATTGAACAGGCATCAGCAGAGTCACCTACTTTGTCCTCGGTCCGTGTCCTCGGCGTCTCAACTACAGCCTCCCGAACTGGTAGGACATTTTACAGCAAAGTCCTCCGTGTTTAGTCTTTAACACATTAGCGTTACATCAAAATAACGTGACAGAGGTGTTAAGCGACGGAAATGTGCATTTCCTAGTTAGTCGAGACGGGTCCTGAGAGGCAACTCGAGGCCACTCCTACGGAACATCTGCCTCATGCACGCGTACCAAAACCAGTTAATTCAAAAAACAGTTAATCCCAAACACCGGTGCGGCTCGCCGTCGGGCTCGGTGGATTCGGACGGCGCCAGCAGCCCAGGGGCCGAGCAGGGGAGCGAGGCCAACAGCTGCAGCAAGAACGGGACCATACGAGGAGTGAGGAACAAAGTGAGCGCCGGCCAAGAGCTCTTCAACAACCTCTCCGGCATGTACTCCGTGAGTATGGAACACCTGGGGCAGGTTGTGTTCAGGTCACTGCCGGTGGGCTCTGCGTGGGGGGAGATGGTTTTAAAGACGTTTCTTCGTGGCACATCAAAGGATTGAAGATGATCTAAAATACTGTGAATCAGAGTGTAATCTTGTTCAGTCATGACCTGCATTCTCTTTCCCTTCGTCATCAGAAAAGAAGTAAAACAGCTTGGAAGTAGCAGTTTAACACCACGTGGGCAACAGGAAGAAAGACTCCCGAGCTGAAGGTTCAAAGTTCAAAGTTATCTTTATTGTCAATTTCCCATGTTGAACATACAGAAAATATATGACGTTTGTCTCTTTTTGTCTGACATAATATTAATAAAGTGATAAAGTAATAAATACATTTCAAAAAGTCAACAGTTAACAACAACAACGCACATTTGACAAATTAAGAACTACAACAAAAGACAGAGATGAAGGTTGTGGGTTCAGTTTGGTTCACACAGACTTCCTTCTGCTGACTTTCCAAGTGATTAAAACAAACCCTTCAGTGTCTTCTCTTATGGCCATATAACGCGACACGGTCCAGTTCTTTAAATCAGATTCATCTCCCTGGTAAGGATACAATAATGATGCTGTCATACCTGATCATTTATATTTTCTCTCAAATTCATACAAATGTAATCATTGGAAACGCCCATATGAAACATTTCCAAATGTATGCCACAGTGGAACAAAAGTTAATTTGATCCTCTCTGCTTTTCTGAAAAAATTGATTTTTGTATTTTTTTTAAGATGCTGTGAGTATAATTGTAAATTTCATATGATTTTGATACATGGTGGAGTCTCTCTCATGGCGTATTGCTGAACTAAGTGAACATGCATGTTTTTCTAAGTATTTTGTAATCTGGCATGCTTCAGATTCTTTCCTGCCCATAATTCAACGTAAACCGTCTACCGATTGTCTCTTTCAGGCCGACGGTCTTTCGCAGGGAGCGGCAGTGGGATCATGAAAAATGGCTCTATGTCCATTCGGTCACCAGACACATGAAGGAGCCTCAAATAGAAAATAATGGTAAAGCGACCTATCGTGGAATTTTACATCGCAATGCTTTGATGCACCATTAATGTGAGAAATATAAAATGAACGGTACAGATAAACATCCCATTTGTGTTCCCTCAAGGTGTGACGTCCGAGCTGCGGGAACCTGATGGACCAGGTGGCCGGCCAGAGTCAAGACCCCGATGAGAAACGGTGGCACCATCGCTCGGATCTCACCCGCAGGTAAATCGTTCGCTGTATTTCTTTGCATTGTGATGCAGAGGTGTGAATTTAAAATGGCCCCAAGGCAGACCTGTTGTAGCCCCCGTGAAAGATGTGCCTCTGGATATGTGCTTACCCGTAGGGCAGGTGTGTCAAACTCATTTTCACCGAGGGCCACATCCGCCTCATGGCCGCCCTCAAAGGGCCGGTTGTCGCTAACACGGTATAATTCAAACTACTCCAGAACATATTGTTAAATAACTATCTTTGCATTTAGGTGTACTTATATACATGTATAACTATATATGCACATGTATTTAATATTATAAAATAAATATATTTAATTTCATTATATTTATTTTAACCCACATTACTTTATCAAAGATCAAACAAACAATATTACATTCACTTTGTTAAAAGCTTTGTCACAGTTAGGTGGTTTTCTACTGGTCTGGGGCAATGGTTCTCCACTGGTCTGGGTAGTGGTTCTCCACTGGTCTGGGCAGTGGTTCTTTTTTAAGAAAATGCATCATATTTATTTCATGCCGTCGCGGGCCACATAAAATGACGTGGCGGGCCACATCTGGCCCGCGGGCCATGAGTTTCACACATATGCCGTAGGGAATACCAGAAACGGTTCGGGAACGGGGGTCCAAGAATGAGCATCTTGGAATGGCAGGCCCTGAACCGTCCAGAATACAGGCGCTTTGCCGATGTGCCGGCATATTTTCGAAGGAGTTAGTACCTAAATTGGGAGTAGACGGTCCTATGAACCAACACCAATACACCAATTTGTTCAAAGACTACTTCCAGTTGGATTTCTCTCTCTCCGTCAGCGTCTTGAGCATTTGCAGGAGTGTTCTGTTCATTCGTTCAACTTGGCCGTTTCCCATTGGGTGATACGGTGTCGTCCGGGACCCAGCCACCCCGCTGAGTTTCTGTAACTGACTGAACAGTTGATTCTCAAACTCTCCTCCTTGGTCGTGGTGGATGCGAGAGGGGAAGCCAAACTTCAAAGCAAAATCATTAAAGACCAGGTTTGCAGCAGTTTTTCCTGACTTTGACGTGGTGGCGTATGCCTGGGTGAAACGTGTAAAATTATCAACAATGACCAGTATGTACTCATATCCACCTTTACATCGGTCAAGGTGGAGGAAATCAATGCATACCATCTCAAATGGTTGTGTTGTCACCATGTTTGTCATGGGGGCCCTCGTGTCACGGCAGGGCTTTTTCTGTCTTAGACAACTGCAAGTTCTTGTGACATAGTGCTCGATGTCTGATTGCATATATGGCCAGAAGAAACGATCGCGTACGAGAGACACTGGACGATCAGCTCCTTGGTGTCCCATGTGATCATGCAGCTCTTCCAACACTTTCCTCCTATATTTTTCTGGCAAAACCAGTTGTTTGCGGGCAGTGGTAGTTCTGTACAGGATGCCATCACCATCTATCGTCAACTTGTCCCACTCTCTGAACAAACATTTAGTCTTTGTGCTGAATGTACTCAGCTCCCTAGCTGGTGGCTTTGAACCTGACAGTTTACTCTTAAACACATGACAGATGACCAGGTCACATTTCTGTTCTTCCCTTAACTGTTCAGTCGGTATTTGGCTGATTGATGCGGTGGCTAGCTCATTTTCAGCTAAAACTGACATGGATGCAGCTGTGAAGGTCCAAGTTGCAGGGGACATAGTCTGTGCTTCCACAGCTTGGGTAGTTGCAGTGATGATGTGAGGCGGCAGTTCTTCAGAACATTCTCTCAACGACTCAACATCCAACGGCAATCTTGAAAGAGCGTCAGCATCACCATTCTCCTTCCCTGGCCTGTACTTAATCGTGAAGTAGAAATCAGCCAACTCTGCCACCCACCTGGAAGTAGTTGCATTCAGTTTTGCGGTCGACAGGATATAGGTGAGTGGGTTGTTATCACTGTACACAGTAAAAATTGGAGCATAGTACAGGTAGTCACGGAACTTATCAGTAATTGCCCATTTTAAAGCCAAAAATTCTAGTTTACCTGCATGGAGGTGATAGTTCTTTTCAGCTGCCGTTAATGTGCGAGAGCCATAGGCAATGACTCAGAGCTTGCCTTCCTGTTTTTGGTACAGTACCGCTCCAAGTCCTTGATGTGATGCGTCAGTGTGTAGAACGAATGGCTGAGTGAAATCAGGGAAACCCAACACTGGTGGATGGAGCAAACACTCAATCAATTGTTCAAGTACCTGTTGGTGCTGGTCTGTCCATACAATCAGCTTTCTGGAGGGAACAACATGACTCACTTTCTTGAGTCTTTGTTTTCCTTTGCCATTACTGCCAAATGTCTCATCAGGGCCTGCTTTTAGGAGGTCATACAAGCAGCTGGCTCTTTTTGAGAAGTCTTTGATATACTGCCTGTAATAGGTGAGTAGACCCAGCATTTTTCTAAGTTGGCCCACCGTCTGTGGTCGGATGTCTTTCAGTGTTCTCACCGCTTCAAGGTCAGCAGGATCCACTTTGTTTCCCTCTTTAGAGACGATTCTGCCCAAGTAGCGGATCTCTGCCTTGAATAGGTCACACTTACTTGGCTTGAGTTTAATGCCGTATTCTCTAAGACGTTGCAGCACACTTTTTACGTCGTTGACATGGTGATTGAAGGTTTTACTGAAAACCAACGTGTCATCCAGATATGGAACGCAGATTTCATCACGGAGTCCTTCCAAGCATTCCTCCATGCAGCGTTGAAATGCTGCTGGGGCGTTCATGAGGCCGAAGGGGATACGAACCCACTCGTAAAGTCCCCATGGAGTTACAAACGCTGTCAGCGCCCTACTCTCTTCTGACATGAATCCCTGATGGTAAGCTTTTCCTTGATCTAGGAGGGAAAACCAAGATTTCCCACCTAGACTGTTCATGATATCCTGAACCCTGGGGATAGGCTGGCGATCTGGATGGGTCTTCCTGTTCAAGTCTCTATAATCTATGCACAACCGTATGGTGCCATCTTTTTTCCTGACGCACACAACTGGTGAGGAGTATGATGATTTTGACTTTCTGACCCAACCATGTGCCATTAGATCGTGAAGGTAACCTTTCATTTCCTGATAGAGTGGGCTAGGCACAGATATGTACGAGCGCTTGACTGGTTCAGTGTCTTTAAGAGAAATGGACATCTGCAGTTTGTCGATATAGCCAATGTCATCATCCGATCTGGAGGAGGAGTGGCACTCTTCTCGAAGCATCTGTTTCACTGTTGCTCTCTGATCCTCTCCGAGGTGACTTAGATCCACAGGTGGATCCCACTGCTCACTGTTATGACTTGTAGGTTTAATGCTTGTGTGATTCACTGTGGCTTGTGTTTCACTCTTCTCAAAGATCTGAATGGGCAGGACCGTCATAATGTTCTCTACAATACCGATTGCAGTACGTCCTGGCAAAATTATGTTGTGGTCTGTCGTGTTAGAAATATCAACAGTAATAACTGGAAGCACACCTTTCCTGACTTTCACTAGTGTGTCGTAAAACTCAAGACCATCTGGCCACTCGGGGTTCAGGTCTGGCTGGAACAGCATGGTCATGTCCTCTTTAAAGGGCTGCGCAGCTACACAACAGTAAATTTGGATGCAACTGCGTTTTGAAACTGCAACATCTTCTCTCTTTGTTTTTACTGCATATTCACTGGTTTGCTCCGCGCTTACAGCTTGTATGAAGGCTTTTACCTTGCTTCTCTTGAGTCTTGGGAAAGCTTTCCCCACTGTGTTGTACTGTTTTGTCTTTTCAGTCTTTACCAGGATTTGTTCAATAACATTGAAGCCTATTATGAGACAAGACAGGTGCCAACCTTTCATCACAAGCACTGGAATGATCAGTTTTTCAGCTTTGTCAGTTTCAGAAGCTAACCTAAAAGTCATTTCAACCCATCCCAAATAAGGCATTTCAGTCCCACTTGCAGCAGTCAATGTCAGATCATTAGGTGAGTCCAAGATCTCTGAAACATTCCTCAGCTTTGTTGTTGGTAAGTGTTCCTCTTTCCATCTTTCATCAATTATAGATACCTGAGAACCTGTGTCCCATAGAGCTTGAACGTGATGGTTATTCAGGTGACATTTAACAAGACACTGCCGACCAACTAGTGAGGTGACTTTGTGGGCGTGGCCAGCTCGAGTTGACAGCGGTGGATCATTGGCCTTTTTCCCTTTACCGTAGGATTTTTCAAAGTAGCTTGACATGTGGGTACATTTCTTCCTATGTTCAGCCCAGTTTTGTTGTTGACATGTTTTGGAACAGTACAGGGTTTCTTTACAGGATGAGCATTGTTTCAGTCTGTCAGCTGAAGCAGCACAGCCACAGTTTAAATATTTCTGGGACTTCTCACCGGTTATGGTTAACACCCGTCCCTCGGTGTTGACCAGTCCCCGTTTAAAGGGACCCTCTCAGGTTGTCTGGCTCCTCTGTATTTACATCCAGCTTGAAAATGCTCTATACTTCCGCATCGGTAGCAGTGCATACAAGGTTCATTCAGTCCGGTCTGCTGGCAGGCAAAATATGTCCGTGGAGCACGTGTAACACGGTTGGCAAAGTAACTTGGTCCATACTGAGGCTGACTGTACTGGTTGTAAGGCCGCTGTGGTGAAGCAGATGTCTGTGGGTCTCTATCCGGAAAAACTGGTGGTGGGACATCGGGCCGTGGCTGGAACTGAGGCTGCTGTAAACTTTCTTTAATCTGCGCAATTTCTGCGCTGAGGCCCTTTAAAGAAGCTACTCCAGTCCGAAGCGCCTGTATTTCAGTCAGCAGTTCAGGAGATACCTTGGTTTGGGCTTCCTTCTCTGGGCACTTAGCAGTTAGGACATTGTCTGATTGCACTACACTTGCACTTGTAGCTGACTGTGGGGTGGTGAACTTCTTTTTGTTTCTCCTTTCCATCTCAGTAGCACAAGCAGTGTTTAACCTCTCTAGCAAAAGCTCATCTGCGGTTTCAGGATCTAGTAAGAGGGCATGTCTATCCTGATACTGTCATTTTGGAATCCAGTGAGTAATGTGTGCAGACACATGCGCTGAACTAAGGTTGGGTCATACTTCAGTCCGGATTCTGACTCCTGGGAAGCAAACAGTACTTTCTTCTTCAAATCTAAAACTCGCATTAGGAAACTCTGGGGGCTTTCTTTGCTATTTTGTGCTTCTGCAGCTAACTGTTTGTAAAGTTCAGTGGCACTTTTCTCTTGGAAGTGTGAGCGCAGGATACGTCTAAGTGTAGAGAGTGTCAAGTGAGGTTTTCCTTCCAAATAGCTGCGTAACTGTGAGCCGGGGGAAATAGATCTAAGTACAGCATCTACTATCTCTATTTCAGGATAATTTCTGTTAAGACCGTTCTCAATCTGATGAGCAAGGCTGGAAAAAGTAAGTTTCTCCTTCTGACCTAGTTCTCCAATTTGCCCTGCGATCTTGAAATCTTTGCGCCAACCTGTATTCTGCTGCACACTGCACTGTGGACTGATGCTCGGTTGGGGCTGGTACTGCGTCTCAGGATCCCGAGAGGTAGCAGAGAGCGGCTCCACTCGTGCCTTGGTATGCTGCTCGGCAGTTCTTGTTTCGTCTTTGTTGCTCTTTATCGCTGCTGTTAACACAGCTTCCTCAGCCTGTGGTGTTCCAGGACCTGTGTCAGTGGTTAGATCTGTGACGTGATCATGTAGGAGTAACAGTTCTGACATACCTTCATCTTCCAGCTCTGACAGCTCTCTGTCCAGGTATTTCATAATATGCGTCAGAACCGACATCCGTGATTTCCCTTCAATCCTCGCTCTCTGCTCACCAGTAATATGTAGGAAATCACACACTGCCAGCAAATCGTCTTTTGTGAGTGTATGTAGCTTTATCGCTATCTCCTCCTGTAGCTCTTCCAACGCCGTCATGTTTACAGGTCAGTAGAAACGCTTACTGTGCAGGAGTTGACTATGAAGTGGATGTTCGTTGATGTCCTCGGTGATCTTGACTGGTCTCGGTGACATGTACTCGGTCCACAGCTTCTAGCTCTCCTCGGACAGCAACACTTTTCACACTGTGCCTGGGTTATTAAATGAGGGGATTTAGCTGCCTCAGGGTTCAGTTGCCTGGTCGTAGACACCAAACATCTAAAGAGCAATCCCAGCGGTGCCTCCAAATGTCACGCCCCTGAATAAGGGGAGAAATAAATCACATGAGTGATATTGTGGTGTTTTCACAACAAGCTGCTTAACTAGAATTTACTCAAGACACATTTACAATATAAACATTCACAAAACACACAGCATTGTTACATAGATACATCAACAGATGAACCAAACAACACAACTGCATTTCACAGCAACGAGCCTAGCCAACGGGCTAATCGGCGCTAGCTAACGAGCTAATCGGCGCTAATCGGCGCTAGTTTACGAGCTAATCGGCGCTAGCGCTACATGTACAAATACCCTCTACACTTTATCTCTGGACTTATTTTAACAACATACATTCTCTCGTAACCTCGGACTCATTACACACATTTCACCACTGCAGAACAACGTCACCATACCTGAATAAGGGGAGAAATAATCACGAGTGATATTGTGGTATTTTCA
Source organism: Liparis tanakae (assembly GCA_036178185.1). NCBI lineage: Eukaryota > Metazoa > Chordata > Actinopteri > Perciformes > Liparidae > Liparis > Liparis tanakae. The sequence continues at coordinate 2,299,326 of CM070102.1, forward strand.
CAGCAAGCTGCTTAACTAGAATGAGGATAACCCCGCAAAATCACTCTCAGTATCCAGGCGCAGCCAAAAGCATTCGACCCCAGATAACTGATCAGGCTACTTAGCAGATGACAGACAAAACAATTTCCTATCAACCATCAACACAAATAGATACAATAAAGCGTGGACAAATCACCATTCAAAATAACAGATCATCAACAATAGCATTTACACTTGTTACACCTGCCCCCCTGTAGTTTTCTCTATTGCGCCAGATTACAGCAGAAGTAATTTAAGGTCACTTTTCTTAAAGAGCACGTCTTTGTTCTTTTATTAAACTAAACAGCCGTGTGTTATTGATTGTTTCTACACAAGTCATTTCTGTCTCTCTCTCTAAAAATACTATATGGCTCAAAATGAAATATATTTAGAAATATTTGCTTTTATGGCTCCCCCAGTCAAAAAGGTCCCTGACCCTGGGTCTAACCCGTCTACCGATTGTCTCTTTCAGGCCGAAGGTCTTTCGCAGGGAGCGGCAGTGGGATCACGAAAAATGGCTGTATGTCCATTCGGTCACCAGACACATGAAGGAGCATCAAAGAGAAGATAATGGTAGATCGACCTATCGTGGAATTTTACATCGCAATGCACCATTAATGTGAGAAATATAAAATAAACGGGGGTCCAAGAATGAGCATCTTGGAATGGCAGGCCCTGAACCGTCCAGAATACAGGCGCTTTGCCGATGTGCTGGCATATTTTCGAAGGAGTTAGTACCTAAATTGGGAGTAGACGGTCCTATGAACCGACTGCACTCAACCTAAAGTAAACTTATGTTACGCCAGGTACAAATCTAACCTCATATTAAATGTAAATCCTTTTCTTCATTGATCTGTGAGTTTTGGTTTGTCAGTTTTCTCTTGCATGTCTGCTTGTCCCTCTATTAGACAATTAATGCATGTTTTTGATGTGGAAATTTTGCTTATGCGCAAGCACTCAAGGGTTTCAAGGATGGTGAACGCCTTCCATTATTTTACTATTTTTGAAACTCTGCATGTTTTAAAATGTATTTAAGTATGTTTTGTACTACTGTGTAAAAATGTTGTAATTTCTTTTGTTTATTGTATTCCCTATTCATGTTTACTACTGTCTGTGATGAGAACCAGAGGTGTGGACTCGAGTCACATGACTTGGACTCGAGTCAGACTCGAGTCATGAATTTGATGACTTGCGACTCGACAAAATGTAAAGAGACTTGCAACTCGACTTGGACTTCAACATCAATGACTCGTGACTTGACTTGGACTCGAGCCTTTTGACTTGATAAGACTTGATCCACGCACCCCGAGCTGCACCAACAGGTGCCGGTCAGCAGCAGCTCGTTGCCGCCTCCGTCGCTCGCTTTAACTCATACCCGGGGTTTTAAGTGCATTTCTCCCCAAAAGTTGCAGCAGTGTTAGTCTCCAAAGCTGTAGCCCCTCCACGATCCCTTTGTCTGTGTGTATGCGTGTATGTTCGGGATGGGCATAATCAATCGATGAATAGATCATTAAGAATTTCTTCGATGACATTGATATCCGAGTTACCCTGAACGCAGCACAGCGATGTCGTTACCAGCAGCTGAACGAAGCAGCACGGAGCTAAGCCCCCGCTGCTCGGCTTCATGTCCGCACACGGACCGTCAGTCCACGCGGAGGGGAACCCTGACAGACCCGGGTCTGGGTGAGGGGTTCCGGGAGTGAGGGCGTGACAACAACCGGACTGACACGTCGAGAGCTGTGCCTGCCTCCAGTGCTCCAGTGGAGCGAGTTTTCAGCCATGGTGGAATCATACTACGTCCCCATTGTGCACAAATGACCGACAGACTTTTGGCCAATTTGGTCTTTTGCAAATGCAATGCAGCATAGGGCCCTGACATGATATACAAAGCACAACCCTGTTTATTGTTATGTTCATGTATGTGTTACGTTTCTCCCATGTACACACACACACAGACAATATGAGGTGCGATAAATGCAGGACAGAAACTGCTGTGGAACTGGTTAGAATGCAAAATACAATGTTAGCACTTTTGTACAAATAATTACTTCTTTTCAAATGTGTTCATTCTGTAAATGAGTGGTTTAAAATTAATATTCTTAAATGTTAAATGTTTAAAATTAATGGTTAATAGTGCAATATTAGCACCATTTCCCCCCCTGCAATTTCAATTGCCTTATACAAGTTATACTTGTACTTATAATAAATAAATACAGATTTTAAAAGCATACATGATCTGTGTAAATATATTATTACTCTGTGATCAAAAGGACTCGAAAGGACTCGAAACTCCAACTGCAGGACTTGGACTTGACTTGAGACTTGCCCGTCTTGACTTGGGACTTGAGGGCAAAGACTTGAGACTTACTTGGGACTTGCAAAAAAATGACTTGGTCACACCTCTGATGAGAACCGCCCAGGCCTGCTGGACGAGTTTCTCATCTGTTCCGGTTGATTTCTTGCCTCTCGGCCCTCTTACAGCCTCACACTTGTTTCTGAAGATGCTGGCAGAATTTAAAGTTAAACACTTGAACAAAAGTGGTAGGCATATTGGGTACATACATTATATTTAATGTTCCTGTTGCATAGTCCAACCGTGTACAGTTTCTCAAGCCGAGTGTAAATATTGAAGCTGAAGGTCGAGAGAAAGATGTGCAAATAATCATTTATGTAAATGTATTATTTAATCCTGGTGAAGCCTCGCATGCTTTACTCATGCAAATGAATATCCCTGCACTTACAACTCAACATTGAGGAAACCGATGCAAATATGGGATTCCTCTTTTACGACATGACGGCCAACACAACTCTGCATTTATAATGTGATTTAATACTTTGTATATGGGGTGAGGCTTAATTTGTTTGTTGTTCCCCGCACGGTGTTAGCAGGAAGTGATCGTTTAACCCTTTAAGCCCCAAGGCAGTTTTTAGGATTCTGCTCGAAATTGCATACCCAACCTAAAAAGGGTGTATCTCTGCAACCACAAGGGCTATTTGAATAATGTTGGTGTTATAATAAAGGCAACCCTTGTGAGCTTTTGTTTAGATGTGTACATATGTTACTGGTTAAGAGTAAATCAATATTGAAACACAGCAAAAATAGAAGTTTCAAGTCCGAATATAAAAAAACCCACTTTCAGGATGATTATCTCTTTGAAATGATGTCTCAGTAAGGTCTAACTCTCTCCAAAATCATAACACAATATGTAAACCTTCCCTCTGCAAAGTTTGACTTTGAAATAGTGAAGCAGAACAAAGTTAGAGAGGGTTTAGTACAGAGAGAATTCAGGCGAATTATTTTTTACTAACCCTAACCCCATTTGCATTTTCTCATGTACCAAACCTTATATTTCACTTGTATATTATTTATGGTGTTCAGTTTTTGGCTAAAAAAAAAAAAAATCAATATTTGCAATATTCATAAGCAATGGAACGATTCATGTTGCTGTGTTCTTTGGTTCATATCTCAGTGATGCTTTGGAGCAGAGGGATTTGGTGAATATATTTGGAATCTGTGTGGAGTTGTCTTGCTTTTTGACATCTTTTTTTCTGATAGCACCAAGCTACAGGTTGCTAGTTACGGAAAAGTGCAGAGTGGGAAAATTATGATTGATATTTTAATAACTATTTTAGTTGGTGTTTGAGTTGTGTTGAAATGGCTGACTAATTATTGTAGTCCAGGTTCTCTTGATTCATTTGATGTGTAGCATCAATATATTTTCTCATGATTATTGTAATGTTTTACACAGTTTAATATTTCTTTTTAAAAAGGACCATATATGGTCCCTTGGGGCATCAGTTCACCCCAGTCTTAAGCTTCTTTCATCCGCATCCTAAGTTGTAATGTAAAACAAGTGTCCTGACTAATCTGCGTAGTTCACAGACCTCTGGACAGTTAGCTACTTGTACTATATCTTTTTGGAATTGAATGTTTTTCACTGAAAACGCTTCTCAACAAGGTTTGTAAACTACAAAGACCCAGACACCCACTGTACGTTTTATGACTACAAGCATAAATCCTCTCCCTCCGTATCGGGAGGTCAGCAGAAGTCTCGGTGGTTATTAGAAAACCTGAGCAAGAAGCCGAGCAAGAAGCCGAGCAAGAAGCCGAGCACTCGCGTGAACTGACCTCTGTGATCGTGGAGCAGCAGCGGCCCCAGCGTACGCTCGGCTGCTCGGAGGAGTGTCTGCACTGAAGGTGTCACTAAACCCTGAAACACTGGAAAATAAAATAAAGTAATACATGTGTAAGTGAAACGGGCTGTGAGGACGTATTCTACTCTAATAAAGCCAGCCGTGTTCAGCACCACTGTCAACTCCAGCTCCTGTTCACCGTTTCCAAAGGACGTGAAGGCAACTCGAATTTCTGACTCGATCTTTTATTTTTCTTTTGTTCGTTGATTGGTCCTTCCAGTAACTTTAGCCAGTAAATTAGGTTGTAACCTTCAAAACAGAACATACAATCAGAGCTGCCAACTCTCACGGTTTCGCCGTGTGACACACGCTCTCACGCCACACAACCCATTTCTCACGGCAAAAGAAAGTCTGATTTGGGCTGAAGCGCGTTGGATCCTTTTCAAACTCCGCGACGATAGATGGCGCTAAGGAGCACGTCTGTAAACCTATGCGCTGCATACACATCTATTAACCCAAAAGAGTCCCGAAGTTAGCAGCAGAAGAAGATGTTCAGACAGACACAGTGAGCAGACTACGGTAGGGCCGGGCTAACAAGCCTCACGCATTGAGAGTGACAGTCACGCATTTCGGTCTTAACTCCCGCACTCCCGCCACACATCGTATTTATCACGCTGACAAAAAACCTTGGCTATTTAATGTTTAAATGTGCCGCAGCGCGCAAACATGAGCTGGCCCCGCTGCCATCACCGTGAGGAAATCACGCGCTCCCTGGAGGTCAGCTGCAAGGTGCCATTTATCAGCCAATCAAAAAGAAGAGCTGGGCTACACAATAGCCAATCAGAAAAAAAACTATCTGTAATCCAGCAACCAATGAAAATAAAGCATCAGTCACTCTTACCTGTCTTTAGAACTTGAGAGCTGTTAATGACATGTGGTTCAATGAAGTACTCACTCTCTTAAACTTTAAATCCTGAAATAAATAATTGTTTGTGTTTGTGCATGTGATTTTGTGTGGCGATGTAAACTCAGCTGTCATAACGAGCAGGAGAGCACCTTGTTAAGCTGCCCACAGGCCTAGGAAAAGGACCCTTTCAAAATAAATCTAAACAGTACTTTGAACAAGTAAGATGTATTCAAAAGAATTTAACATAAAGACAGGACATTTTTGCAATAGAATTAGACATGTTTTTGTAAATGAAAGTAGAGTTATTAAAAAAACTTTCAATTCTTTAAGGTAGCAAAGATGCCTCGTAAAAGACCTTTGCCAGGCCAGAATGCAGGTACAACATGGGTTCAATGCCAAATTAATTCAAATTTCCTGATATTTGAGCCACCAACGTGTGTGGCTGCGTGCGCGGCAACATTTTGGTCACCCCCGACAAAATCTCACTCCAATGTTTTTTGAAAAGTTGGCAGCTCTGTACAATACATTTTAAATTAAACATTTTACTTAAACATTTTTACTTGTCATTTTTACCAAACTCAAAATTAGATATTCTTTTAACACAAAATCATCATTTATAAACACCATGAAATTAAACAAATCATTTCACCATTGCCGTCTTTGGGTTGAACCGTGGAGTGACCTGAAGCGTCCTCTCTCTGCTGCTTCTCTTTGCAAATGCATCAGAGCAACTCCACAGGTGCTCCTAATAAGCGACTGATTGCTGCTGCTGCTGCTGCTGCTGCTGCTGCACTCTGGGAAATGTATTCTCAAATACCTAGATTCAGATTCAGCTCAACAACCACCGTTGTCCCCCCTCTGGTTTCTCTGTGTTCGTGTTCGTGGGCAGCAAAGTAAAACTCCTGTGCGCGGGCAGGAGGAGTGGAGTCAGCTGACGGCCACGCCGGACTTTACGCACGTGTGCAGCAGCAGCAGCAGCAGCGTGTCCAACGACCTTTCGGCCCTCCAGGGTCGTGAGCAGTGTGCCAAGGAACCCCCCCCTCCCCCCAAAACAAGATGGAAGTCATGCTTGCGATCTCTCGGCTCCTTTCACTCAGCGAAGCAGTGGAGCCAAAGATTGTTCCTGTGTAATGCGTCTGAGCCCTGTGATTTGTTGTGAGTTGCTATAATTTAAGTCTGAAACTGTAATTTGATCGATGGCCGTGAAACCACTTCGCCGGCATGACGTACGCCGCGTCGTCCACTGCACCAACTATACGGCGAAATAAATGAGTCAAACCACCTGTCATAATCTTACCTACATTGACAGTCACGCTTCTTTTGTATTTTTGTTTCCTATTTATTGGTGTACTTTGCTGCCCCCTAGTGGTCAAAAGGAGAAACGTAAAGCAAGATTCTGTAAAATCTTGTTGCTTCTAAATTTCTGTTTCCTATTTATAGTTGTGCTTTGCTACCCCTAGTGGTCAAAAGGAGAAATGCAAAAAAACATTCTTTAAAAACTTGCTACTTCTGTATTTCTGTTGACTATTTATTGTTGTGCTCTGCACTTGATCGATATGTACATCTCGTAACGGTAAACAGATCATTTTTACACAGTTTAGTAATACTTGTAACAGCAGACAGGCAAAACACATGTAACAGTAGTCTGTATCACTTCCATACGCACCACAACTTCAACCGACACACATCCATGTGACTACAATATAGAGGTTAGCTTTTTTTTTTTTTACACGGCCGTAAGATTTGCAGCTAAAGAGAGTTCAGTCGGTGAGGGGAGCTCATGGCGGTTATTTCATATTTCACAGGTAGGTCCTCGATGGAAATGACAAGGAGCACAAGCCGATCACGTTTCCCCGGGCCGGTCGGTCCACACAAACAAAGCAGGAGCCTCGAGGTCAAAGGTCAAGCCTCTTCTGACGGGGAGTCTTTTTCAGGGACCCACTTCAGTTGAAAACCTGCTTTAAAGCAGTCAGCATACAGTCAACACCCTCAGCACAGACACAATGAATGCTGGGTAATAATGAAGTCAAACAAAGGGCATGACGTAAAGAATAGTTCATAAATATTCTGCGCGATTTGTCTGCGTGAAAATTGACTAAACACATTTTTTAAATCTCTTAAATCTCTTTTATCTCTTCAGGCCGTACAGTAGCTGGAGCAGGAAAATGTTGAAAACATCAAACCCTTAAAAGAAATTTGAGAATAAATTTGTAACAATTATATAACGTATCAAATAAAGTCCAAGGAGTAGGTAACTACATATATTGTTTTTGCATATGCTCGTCATTGGACTGTGACACTTTTTTTTACACAAGGAGACAGAGTCAATTTCAAACATACAGACAATCGCGTCAGAATATTTGTGAAATTATTATTGATTCTGGATTCAAACTATTAAGAAACATGCAAGGTGTCGATCCGTGTGCGCGCTGTACCTTTAATGTGATGATATGAGACGCGTTACAGTGTTACTCATCCGGACGAAAAGCTGCATGATAATGACCAATTATCAAAAAAAGTGTCAGTGTGCTGAGATGGAAATGTCTCACAAACATAAAGAAATTACATTAAAAAATCAATGTACAATCGCTGGAAATCAGTGTTGAAATGACAGCAGATATATGGAGGATGTGAGTGAGATTAGAGGTACAGTAAACCACAATAAGTCTCTTTCTAACAGGTTACAGTATCATCTGACAGTATGAAGATATTTTCCATCCCTGCATAATCACCATAAGTCTGTGTTTGAACTGTTTGGAAGAAGAAGAAAACATCAGATGAGCCTCTTCTGTGGTTATGGATTATAAAAGGTTACACACAACACACACGTGTTCCCATGTGTTGCTATAGCTTATCAGTCAGTTCAACGTAATGGCCCTAAAAAGAAATCAAATTAAAACTCAAGAAATTAATCAAACTAAAACAAACAAAAATTGAATATAAACACACACAAAAAACACAAAAAAAAATTAAATTAAAACCAAAAAATCAAATTAAAACACACAAAAATCAAATTAAAACAAGCAGTAAGTGAACAAACAAATGAATAAATAACAATGGTTTACCTTCAGAGCTGCACCGAGCGAAGTTTGTGCTTTTTACAGCGCTCCCTTCGCAAAAAAATACATGTTTAATTTGTGAATGAGCGAGGCACGAGGCCCTCCTCGAGTGGAATTATTATACATGTGCTAAAACCCCTAAAATACAGTACACACACACACAAGGCTCGATTACATCAGACACACCAATAAGGATATTCATTCTCCTCAAGCACCTTTTTTTGTTAATCTGACATCTGAATATTAAGTGAAACCGCAGCCGCCCTCCGACCAGTGTTTTTATTGTGGAGCCCCGATTATCCCCGGCAGACTAAATAAATAAATAAATAAATAGATGAATAAATAAGGCTCGTGGACATTGAAGCTGTCAAAAGTGCGAATAGCATGTTTCCTCCATTCTCTCTGCTCCTCTCATTAATTACATCTTCCTAATTACAAGCTTTAATTCACTCTTTTAAACCCCGTTTTTGGATGCAAAGCAGTGAAACACCTTTTGTAACTTTACTTTATGTTGTTGTTCCTTCTAAGAACATTTGATACTTTTAATGGATTTTATGACTTACTTTCAATAGTATGTATTACTATACTTTTAATGTGCTGTACCGCAGCTTTGCATTGTGGGTATTTTGTATTCTTCTTACCACATATACTGTTGTAGTGTGTATAACCCTGTACTGCGTGTTATTGTTTTATGTTTGTTATTGTTTATGTTTGTTATTGTTTTATGTTTGTTATTGTTTTATGTTTATTACTGTTTTGTTTATTATTGTTTTGTTTGTTATTGTTTTATGTTTATAACTGTTTTGATTATTATTGTTTTATGTTTGTTATTGTTTTATGTTTGTTATTGTTTTATGTTTGTTATTGTTTTATGTTTATTATTGTTTCATGTGTAATTTTTTAATGTTTGTTATTGTTTTATGTTTATTATGGTCTGTCAAGGGACTACATATGCTAATTAGCCATATCGCTACAATCTGGTCCAGAGCATCAAAATGTTGATATTTATGTTTTTTCTATACATGGGCCATTTTTTAAATAAAGATGATAATAAGTCCAACAGAGTGCATTGTGGGTAAAAGGCTTGATTGCTGTTAAATGCTCATTAGTGCCGGACAGACTGTGAAATGCTCCTTCACTTTTCTCCCTGATGCGTTTATCTCTTATCGCTCGAGGAGACGGGGTCAAAAAGAGGGAAGGAGACGCATCGTCGTCTCCTTCCCTCTTTTTGACCCCGTCTCCTCTCAATCAAGCCTTTTCTCTTGTTTCCTTTGCTTTGATTGACGGGTGCGGCTCAAGGCTAATGAAGCCGATCAAGGGGCCGCGAGACCCCCACATACACACAGCAGGTAACCAGTCCGTCCGGGTCCCGCTGTCTGTCCGTCTGCAGGCTGGAGTTCTGGAGTTCTGGAGTTCTGGAGTTCTGCTGTCGTCCGTGTTCATCGACGGGTTTTTTTTTTTTCCGGGTCGAAGCAAAGCTATGAAGGCAGAGGTTGTCGGTTATGTTGGCCGGAAATGGGAGACGCATTTTGTTCTTTTTTTTTTTTTAGGATTGGATGACAAAACCGGGGAGGTGTCGGCCTCTCTTTCTCTCTTTCTTTCTCTCTCTCTCTCTCTCTCTCTCTCTCTCTCTCTCTCTCTCTCCTTCGCTCACCGCCTCTTGGTTACTCAGTAGAGAGGTTTTTGTCCTTGGCTTTCAAATTCTGACCAGGCATCGTTCAGTTCCATGAAAATCATCTTGGCGTATTGTTCATAGGGCTGACCTGTCGCCTGTTGGGGGGGGGAGGGGGGGAGCAGAAGAACAGGTAAATAAATAGAAAAAAAAACACCTGGAAGTTTTCTCCACTTGCTGACGTATACAGGCTCTTAAAATAATGATCTTCTACATCAAGACGTGTGACTCTGTGGCTGCAGTAATATCAGAATATCAATGCATTCACACAGAGGGGAGAATAATAAACCTGTGGGAGAAAAAAATATTTGTGACCAAAATAAATAAATAAATTGAGTTACATTTATTATTTTTTAACCACAACCACAACCTCTAAAATATGCAATTATTATACTCCATTTAATTCAATTACCCTTTTTCTTTTACTTTGCACAAAAACAAAGATATTCATTCATTTATTTTATTGTAAAGATAAATTATCTATTTTTGTTCATTTGATCTGTTGCTGTTTTCTTGCTTTTGTTGCTTTTATCTTAAACCGGCAACTTATGTAAGTTAATTACATGAGAACGTTTGCATGTTCTATTCGTGAGTGTGTCTCTCTCTGTGTGTGTGTGTGTGTGTGTGTGTGTGTGTCCAAGCGCCAATGACCCATCACATATAACACGTGAATAACCAAACAAAGATCTTCTCTTCATCCCTGATTGAAACGACCCGATTGATCGGTGGGTATTGACTCTGTGATTCACTCAGGAGCCCCATGTGACGCCCCCCCCCCCCCTCCGTTCTGATAAAAGAGAGAATGTTTAGCCGGGTGGGAAAGCACTTTCTCACAGAGACCTCAATCCACGAGTCCTCCTCACAGCAAAAGACCCCGGAGGACGCGCCTTATACCCCTGAGAGGAAAAGCTCCCCTGAACACACCACAGGTAGGCCCATTGGACCCCATCGAGACCCCCGAGGGGCCTCATCCGGGCCGCGCTCAGTCCACAGGTACGACCCACTTCCTGGACCCTGAACATCCGGATCCCGATTGTCGTGGCTTCATTGCGACGATGATCCTCCACCTCGTGACGCTGATCCTCGTGCGGTCCGCCGCCGAAGCACGAGTGGTCAGACCGGACGATATCAACATCTTCATCACCATGGCGATGCAGGTAGCCAAGCACCTGGGCCCGCCGTCCGGCTGCTACGTGTGCGGCCTGGTGCCGCGGACGGCCGCGGGCGGCTTGCCCCTGATGGCCTTGCCGGCCTCCGACTGCGACACCTGCCACCTGATGCACGTCCCGCTGTCCCAGTCCTACTCGCACCCCGACTGCTCGCCGCTCGCCAAGATGCGTCCGCTCGGCTGTTCCCGAGGGAACGGCAACTGCTACAGGTGCCTCCAGACGCCCAGAGCCGTCTCCATACAGCTGATCCCGCGCAGGTTCCCGTGGTGCCTGGAGAACGTCGGCGGGGCGCCCGTCGGGCGATCGGACTGCGAGCGCACCTTCCGGTGGGACCCGAGACGGAGGGACGGCGAATTCCCACCTCTCGTTTCGGCGCCTCGGGATTGTCTGGAGGAGGCGGGGCCGAGTCGCTTCGGCGCTCTGGCTCGCCGCACCGCCGGCTGCTCCGTGTCCGCCCCGGTGGGAATGTACTGGGTGTGCGGGAACCTGGCGTACCCGCACCTGCCCGTGGATTACGACGGCCGGTGCGGATTGGCGTACGTGGTCCCGGCCATGAGGGTGACGCAATCGCTGCCCCGGAAACAAGCGGGGAAACGAAGGGCGCCGCGCGGAGCCTCGGACGTCTTCGGCACCCACCATCAGTCGGATTTCAAGAACGCGCTCGGCCCGCTGCTTCCGTTTTACGGGATCATGTCGGCGCTGGATCAGATCGCCGATCTCTCCCACGCGATAGAAGTCATCGCCAACGAAACCGGGAAGGCGCTCACGCTGCTGTCGGGCGAACTGGCCTCCGTCAGACTCGTGGCTCTGCAGAACCGAGCAGCTTTGGATTTCCTTCTGGCGGCCCAAGGCGGGACGTGTGCCGTCATCGGTTCCGAGTGTTGCACCTTCGTGCCCGACTACAACGCCACGATTGGCAATATCGTGAACCACCTTTACGATACGGCTAAATCCGTGCAGCAGGATAGCGGTTCTCTATTTGATTGGTTGAAAACGGCTTTTGGGTCAATGGGTCATCGCGTTTTGGAAGTGGTAATTGTTTTAGTTGCTTGCATTGTGTTACTCTCTTGCTTTATATCATGTGTGAAAAGGTTTCTCTGTAATAACTAATCCTTAGATGTCTCTCAGATTACAGTCAAACTGAAGCAATGTGCTTAAAAACGCTGTTTTATCATCTCGATAACTCCTACATTTATGAGAATAGCTCATTTTAAACCGATTATGTGTTTTAGAACTTCTAACTTCTGTTAGTGGTTTAATGGTTGTATAGTTTCCCAAGTTAAATATAAATCTGTATAGCCAACACAAGTTTACAAGTTGCTTCACAGACATAGGAACTGCAAAAAAAACATTGGGAATTATTCTCTTTCTTTATATCGAGTGTGAAAAATAATCTGTAATATAAAATAAATACAAGTAACTCTCAGTCATATGGCACATGACTAATCATTAGATGGTAAATGTCTCTTAGATTACAGTAAAACTTTAACACTTTGTCAATAACATTGTTTTATCATCTTGATAACTCCTAAATATATGAGAATTGCTCATAAACGTGATTTTAAACTGATGATGTGTTTTTAGAACTTTTCAAGGAGACAGCTCTAAAACACAAATAGAAGTAATGAAGAAATAACAATACTTTTTTTATTTGCTCTATATCTGTGATTGGTGTTGAAATAACTTTATTGCAACACACAACAATTATTGAATTATTGAAGTGTATTCATAATTGTAACTGACCCATGAGTATTTTATAATAATAAACATGAACTATTTTCCTTATTTTGTGTAATAACCCTGCTGTGCAGTCCAGTTTCTTAAATTATTTTCTATATATGGTATTTTAATAATGAAAGCCCACTAAAAAACAAACAAAATTAATAACTATTTATATATATATAATAATTATTTAGCAAAAATTATATATATTTATATAAATACAAATATAATAATTATATATATATTATTTGAAATATTTGTAATAATAATTATATATATTTTTTATTTTGTAAATAATAACATATATATATATATATATATTTATTATTGACATACAACAAATATAAATAAGCATTATTTTTGTAATCATTGTTATATATAGTTTTGTAAATAAAAATTATATGTAAATAAATGGGGAAAAATTTCATTTCAACTATTCTTAAATTCCAGTCTCTCCCTGCAATCACGCAGGTTTAGACCCTCACTTCATTATGATTAGGTCCACCAGTCGCTGCGTGTCTCACCTTATCTGGATGGACCACCAGGACCGCTTTGCGGTAGACCTTTTTGACCTGTTCCGGGGTGACCAGGTCCGCCATGCCCACGGACCTCCAGCGCGTCTCCCCCTCCCACAGCACGGTGTGCATGGTGGACAGCAGAGCGCGGATGTTACGCTCCTTCCCCTCGATCCAGTCCAGGATCTGGGTCACGAGCAGGAGAGAACAGGAGAGAGAGGGAGCCATTAGCTCAGTGGTTCTCAACCTGTTTGTTGTCGTGGAAAGCTCGTTGCAGCCACTAATACTAATACAACTTAATTTAGTTTTGCACAGGTTGCACGTTATTGTTTTGAAAATGTGTGCAGTGTAAAACTCTTTTTTTGCCAAATATTGTAACTTGTTTTGTTTAGTTTTCTTGTTATTATCTTGAAAATATATCCAGTGCAAAAACAGGTTAACCGCAGTCCCACGGAGCTTTTCCTCTTGCCAGGGTGCTCTTTCACACACGTATAACTTTATTTGCATTGTTCTAACAAAGTGATTGCAATGTTCTTCATTCGGTTATTTTGAAAAAGAACAGATGGGAGGAGTCACAAAAACTGATTTCAATAACTATGTTCCTTATTTTGTGTAATAACCCTGCTGTGCAGTCCAGTTACTTAAATTATTTTCTATATATGGTGTTTTAATAATAGAAGCCCACTAAAAAAACAACAAAAATAATAACTATATATATATATATATATTATAATAATTTAACACAAACAAATACATATATATATATATAAATACAAAAATAATAATTATATATATTATTTTAAATCTTTGTAATAATAATTATAGATATTTTTAATTTTGTAAATGATAATTATATATATATATATATATTTATTATTGACATTAGAAAATATATATTTATAATAATTATTTTTTAAATCATTTATATATATATATATATATATATATCATGACAGAAAAAGTTTGAAAACCACTTAGTGATTTCTGGCTCTGGTGAAATATTTTTAAAGTTGTAATTAGAGGAACCAAAGTTTAGGTCCTGAGAGATCTACACCTAGTTGTATCATAAACTCAGATGTAGTGACACAAAAGTCATGTTGAGTTCATGGTGTTTAGAAAATGAGTCTTTACAATTATTAGTACACAGATGATGCTCAACATCACAAAGGAAGAATACAAAAAGGCCCCTGCCTTTATCTTCTCAGGGTCCATCTCTTTGGCCATCTCCTCCTTCCTCATCTCTGCGATGGTCCGGGGTCCTTTCTTTTCTTTGGTCCCTGCAAAGCCCTGACCGGACAGCAGGTCATCAAAGTTGGCTTGCGAGGCTTTGGGCTTTGGCCCTGCAGGGAGAGAGAGGAATGCATCAACAGAAGAAAACAGAAGAAGAAAATACTTTTTTAAATACATTTTTTACGACACTTCCTGTCCTTAAATATGCTGCGATGCTCTGATGCGAATGTTCCTTTGTAGTTTATGTGACAGATATAACACGAATAAGGAATGCAACATATAACATGTCTACAGGGCCTCTAGCTTCTGATGTTTAGCAATTTCTGGCATAAGATTTTATGTTATCTAGAAGAACTTAACACATTCCCAACCTGATTATTATGGCTCGTATTACTTACGTTTAATGGTTTTTATTACTTACTTTAATTAGTATATATTACTTACTTTTAATTGTTTTTATTACTTACTTTTAATAGTATGTATTACTTATTTTAAATGTTTCTTATTACTTAATCTTGATGTTTTATATTACTTCATTTTAATGTGTTTTATTACTTAATTTTACAGTTTTTTATTACTTAATTTTTATGTTTTTTATTACTTAATTTTAATAGTATACATGACTTATTTTGATGTTTTTTATTACTTACTTTTAATGTGCTGTACCTTTATGTTGTGTGTATTGTGTGTTTATCTTAAAACATATACTGTTGTATTGTCTTATCCTGTGCTGTGTGTTATTGTTCTATGTTTTTTATTGTTTTATGTTTGTTATTGTTTTATGTTTGTTATTGTTCTATGTTTTTTTTATTGTTTTATGTTTATTATGGTCTGTTAAGGGACTACGGATGCTAATTAGCTGTATATGTACAATCTGGTACAGTGCATCAAATGGTGATATTTATGTTTTAACATGGTCCCTTTTTAAATAATAATAATTTCATGTTTTAGCTTTAATAATAATAATAATAATAATAATAATAATAATAATAATTACAATGGTTTAAAATGGGCTGAAAGGTCAAAAAATGTCAGTGTCAGCTCCTAAAATAACATTGTTATAAATAAGTAATCAGCTAGAAAGTGTAAAGAAATCAAATGAACATTTAGCTATAATAACCACAGCAGGCCGTCTCTCGGCCACATCTCTCGCTCACCCGTGCTCGCCGGTGCTTTGGCGGCGGCGCTGGGCGAGCCTCCCGCCCCTCCCCCTCCTCCCCCTCCTCCCCCCATCGCAGAGAAGCTGACGTTGTAGTTGGGTCGGCTCTGAGGCGAAGCGTGGGGCAAGGGGGCGTGAGCGGGGCTGGGCTTTGGCTGAGGGGCGGCGCCCGGTCCTCCTGGGTGTGGCCATCCTCCACCGGCGCCGCTCACGGCGCCCGGCTGCCACGAGGCGTGCTGAGGAGACGGAGGAGGGCGCGATGGCGAGCCCATGGGGGGGAGGGAAGGGGCGGTGCCAGTGGGGGTGGTGGGTTTGCTGGAGAAGCCGCCTGCTAATGCAAAAGACACAGATTATGATATTATATATATATATATATATATATATATATATATATATATATATTTTTATATTTTTATAAACTTTTTAGGGTACTATATATATATATATATATATATATATATATATATATATAGTACCCTAAAAAGTTTGGGGTCTCCCGGACAATTTGGTATTTTCCATGAAAACCCTCACTTTTATTTATTAAATTAATTGCAACATGAATACAAAATCTAGTCAAGACATTGACGAGGTTATAAATAATGATTTTTATTGTAAATATTAATGTTTTTTTTCTTGTGGCTCAAAGGAAGGCCATTTTTATAGCTTCTCTCAGCAGCATAACTGTTTTCAGCTGCGCTCACATAAAAAGGGTTTTCAAGGGTTTTCTACCCCTCCGCTAGTCTTCTAAGGCGATAACACAATGTACACTAGAACATGGAGATGGGCCTCTACACACTATGTAGAGACTTCACTAACACCAGAGAATAGTCATTACACATTAACTATGTAGGGAGTTATGATTCATTTAATGTTATCTTCATTGAAAAAAACTGTGCTTTGAAAAATAAGGACATTTCAAATTCTAAGAACATTTTTTAATGCCCCCAGTCTTTTGCATGGTAGTGTGTATAAAGTACACGGTTGAAACGACAACAGACGATGTGTTAACGGACGTGTCCGGGGACTGACCTCCGAGGTTTCCTATGTCGGCGAACGGGTCCAGGGTGTTGGGCTTGGCCTGGTGGGT
The DNA here is from genome assembly GCA_036178185.1 of Liparis tanakae. Taxonomy (NCBI): domain Eukaryota; kingdom Metazoa; phylum Chordata; class Actinopteri; order Perciformes; family Liparidae; genus Liparis; species Liparis tanakae. Next base: position 2,315,998 of record CM070102.1, read on the forward strand.
GGGCGTGTTGTTCACCGAGCCCGTGGGGCTCGTGGTGGCCGACAGGCTGCCCATCCCAAAGCCCGCCGCTGGAGGGAGGAGCAAACAAACATGGCAGATTTATGGGATGGAGAAAATCACTTGAAGTTATTTAGGTTTGAGAGCATTTAGTTCCACCAGCTCCACATAGACATGAACACAGTTACACACACGGCTCAGGTAGCTTCAACCCAAAGAGCACCAGACGAACATGTAGGGATGCTGCTGTTTATGTAAGTGTGTGTGTGTGTGTGTGTGTGTGTGTGTGTGTGTGTGTGCGTACGAGTGTATGTAAGTGTGTGTGTGTGCAGGTAAGGGTTTGTGTGTGTGTGTGTGTAAGTGAGTGTGTGTGTGTGTGTGTATGCGTGTGTGTGTATGTGTGTTTGTGTGTGTGCGTGTGTATGTGTGTATAAGTGTGTGTGTGTGTATGTGTGTTTGTGTGTGTGCGTGTGTATAAGTGTGTGTGTGTGTGTACGTGTGTGTGTCTGTGTGTGTGTGTTTATGCAAGTGTGTGTGTGTGTATGTGTGTAAGTGTGTGCGTACGAGTGTATGTAAGTGTGTGTGTGTGCAGGTAAGGGTTTGTGTGTGTGTGTGTGTAAGTGAGTGTGTGTGTGTGTATGCGTGTGTGTGTATGTGTGTTTGTGTGTGTGCGTGTGTATGTGTGTATAAGTGTGTGTGTGTGTGTGTGTATGTGTGTTTGTGTGTGTGCGTGTGTATGTGTGCATAAGTGTGTGTGTGTGTGTACGTGTGTGTGTCTGTGTGTGTGTGTTTATGCAAGTGTGTGTGTGTGTATGTGTGTGTGTGTTTATGCAAGTGTGTGTGTATTTGTGTGTGTATGTGTGTGTGTAAGTGTGTGTGTCTGTGTGTGTATGTAAGTGTGTGTGTATGTAAGTGTGTGTGTGTTTGTGTGTGTGTGTGTCTACATGTATCTGTGTCTGTGTGTGTGGGTGTAAATATGTGTGTGTATGTGTGCGTGTGTATTTGTGAGTGTGTGTGTATATAAGTGTGTGTGTGTGTGTTTGTGTGTATGTGTGTTTATGTGTGTCTGTGTGTGTGTGTGTGTGTGTGTATGTGTGTGTGTGTGTGTGTGAGTGAGTGTGTGTCTTTATGTGTGTGTTTGTGTATGTGGAAGTATGTGTGTCTGTGTATGTGTGTTTGTTTGTTTGTATGCGTGTGTGGGTGTGTGTGTGTGTGCGTGTGTGTGCGTGGGTTTGTTTGTTTGTATATGTGTGTGTGTGTGTGTGTGTGTGTGTGTGTGTGTGTGTGTGTGTGTACCTGTGCTCGTCGTGGCAGGTCTGTTCCAGTCCCAGCCTCCCTTTGCATTCTGCTGCTGGATGTTGACGGACGGGTGAGTGGGCGGGACCGGGGAACTCCGGCCTACAGGAAACACACAAAGGTCACACGCTGAGCGGAGGACACGGCGACGCAACACACAGCGACGCAACACACACGACCTGCAGAGACACAACAACACGGCTGAGTCTCGCAGGAGGTCGTTATTAGGCTGCGGCTGGAGACGACGATGCATCTCGATGTCCCGCAGACCCCGGAGGACCCCCCTCGCCCCGGAGGTGGACCCTGTTACTTCCTCCGCGCGCTGTGAGAGCGAGCCTTACCCAAGCCTGCAGCCTGCAGGGCGGGGGCTGACGGAGAGCAAGCAGCATGCAGGAAGGGCTCCGGCTGCCCCACCTTACCTGGTCCCAGGAAGGAGCCCATCATGTCCTGAGGCGTCGGCATGGGAGCCGCCCCGAAGGGGTCGAAGGCTGAGGGACACGCAAACACAGAGATTATTGCCTTCGTTTTAACCTTTTAGAAAAGTTGTTTGAGTTTATTCTCGCGTCACTGTAATTTTTGCATTACAGAATGTGTTTAAAAAAAAATAAAAAATAAGAAAAATGCTAAAAATAATAAATAATAATAATACATTTTAAAAAATGCTGAGGGACACGCAAACAGCGAGATACAGAATGTGTTTAAAAAAAATAATATGTATGAAAAAAGTCAGAACTGGTTTTCCATGTGACAAAATGTCTTTGGTTACAATTGCATTATACTTTGTGAAATATAAAAATGTATATTCTTACAATTTTCAGAATACTATTTTCTTTATTTCTCTAAAGTTTAAAAACAAATAAGTAATGTGAGGTATTACAATTTGAGTATAGCTTTTGTTCTTATTTTTTTTAACCTGTTTGCCATTTTGATATTTATGCTTTTTTTTGGAGAATTATTAACTTTATGAGTTTTACAAAAATATTTTAAAATAAGTAAAAGTATGCGCTCATAAACAGCAAAAACAGTGAGAAGCAGTTTAAAGCACCAGAGAGATATGAAGCTCACCTTGAGTACTATTTAGAAATGTAAGAATAAACTTTAATGCTTAATTAATTAAATCACTTAAACCCTTAAATGTGAACTAAGCAATCTAAACATACCTTCAGCAAAATCAAATGTGAAATAATGTTTCAAATCGAATGTCCTTTCCAAAATTGTGAATCTCACCCGTCGGTGCAGGAGAGTGACACGGCGAGGCGGTGCTAGGGACTACTTTCTGCGGCGTGGACCGGGCGGATGACGCCCCGCTGCTCGGCTGGGGCGGCCCCCCGAACAAGTCCCCCAGGAGGTCGGTGGTCGCGGCTCCGCCGGCCGCCGACTGAGACGAAGGCCGGTTGACCCCGTCGCCGTCGAGGCCGAGGAGGTCCACTTCCTCGGCGGGCGCGGCGGCGGCGGCGGCGGCGGCGGACGTGGAAGAGGTCGGGGGCTCGGGTCTCTGGGGGGCCGCGCCGGCGTTGCTCCGCTGGCCGGAGGAGAGAGAGAGCATCTCGTCGTCCGAGGGCTCGCTGTCCTCGCCGTGGCCTCGGCCGTCCGCGCCTCCGGGAGGCCGACTGGGCTCTGGACGGAGGGAAGGAGAGGAAAGAGACGGAGCGGAGGTGTGATCAGCGAGTGGAATTACAACGCAGTCAAAAAGCAAATTAAATAGGGACAAAAGGAGACAGAAAAACAGAGTAAGTTAGGAGGGAAACGTGATGGGCAACTACGTGGTCACCTCTGTGACCCTAATACCCGAAACCAACAATTAGAGGAGGACATTTCTATGAACCTTAATGCATGAGTCTAATCAATAAAAAATACTGTGTGCTTTTAAAGAAAGGATGGGATTTACATATAGATTATAAACCCCTAGCTACCATTAATCTAGAGCGATATTTCACTTTGGTAGAACATGTTTAATCCGCTCAATTCCCCCTTTGCTTCCGTTAGCTATCATCACTGGGATTATGTGCTTTTTTTTCCCAGTTCACCATATTTCTTTGGGTACAGGGACAACTGGTCTTTATATAGAAGAGCAATATATTCATATTTCCATTTGTATGTATTCAAGAGACGGATTAAAGTCATCTACCAAAATGATATATGCATAACGCAGACGGGGGTTCATTTCAATTCAATCAATACAGATTGTCATTTGTAAATAACATAATATATATATACACTACCGGTCAAAAGTTTGGGGTCACCCAGACAATTCTGTGTTTTCCATGAAAACTCTCACTTTTATTTATCAAATTAATTTCAAAATGAATATAAAATCTAGTCAAGACATTGACGAGGTTAGAAATAATGATTTATATTGTAAATATTATTGTTGTTCTACTTATGTCTCAAAGGAAGGCCAGTTGTATAGCCTCTCTCACCAGCATAACTGTTTTCAGCTGCGCCCACATAAAAAGGCTTTCAAGGGTTTTCTACCCCTCCGCTAGTCTTCTAAGGCGATAACACAATGTACCACTAGAACATGGAGATGGGCCTCTACACACCTCTGGAGACACTTCACTAACACCAGAGAATAGCCATGTACAATGTATAGTGTATTTATGATTAATTTGATGTTATCTTTATTGAAAATAGTGCTTTTCTTTATAAAATAAGGACATTTCGAAGTGACCACAAACTTTTGAACGGTAGTGTACATCGGTCTATGGGTTCAATGTTCTCTTTCTACATTTTGGGGGAAAGTATAATTGAATTGAACCAACCAAGGGTGACTTCTCGAACTCTCCTCTATTGTCTTACCCTCCAGATCCAATCCCTCCATTTCATCTCGTCGGGACAGAAATGAGAGTTAGTTTACTCGTGTTGTGTTGTGTCTGTGTGTGTCTGACTACCGTACATCCTCCTGCCTCAAGTCATCTCTAAAACTATGAGCAGACACACTCGGTTTGAACTGCATTGTGAATGTGTTGATGTGCATTAGTCACTTGTTTATTATATTCTTGTGGAAACAATCATTTTTGACTTTTAGCTTTTTGGCCAGTATCAGTTCTTGTAAATAGGCTAAGGACTTTTTTCTGGTGTTTTTTGTGGTTAATGATTAGTAAACAAATTAAACTGATGTTAGCTATCCTTAATTTACATCAAATTCAGGCTTATCAGAGGCATTTAGGAATCAAGTAAAGGTACATTCCTAGGCACTAGCTAAGTTGTAAGCTAGCTAGTTAGCTGGTACTTTGCTATTAAGCGTACTAGCTAAATTGTAAGCTAGCTAGTTAACTGGTATTTTGCTAGTAAGCTTAATAGCTACGTTGTAAGCTAACTAGCTAAGGTGTAAGCTAGCGAGTTAGCTGGTACTTTGCTAGAAAGCTTACTAGCTAAGTTTTAAGTTAGCTAGTTAGCTGGTACTTTGCTAGTAAGCTAACTAGCTAGTATGTAAGCTAGCTAGCTAGTTGTTGTCTTGCTAGCTGTGGTTGTATTTTGAGGTTGTGAGCCGTACAGCTCCAATAAAGTATATATACGTTATATTTTGTTCTTTGTCTACATGACAAGCATCTAACACGTCAGTGGATACGTAGGCCTGTTCCCTAGAGTTTCTCAGAAGGCTAAAGACAAACTCTTATGGATCACACATTATACAATAGCTTCCCATCTAAAGTGATTGTGCGTTCAGCCCATGTTATTGATTTAACATCCACATTTAAGAGCCATATTCTGCCCCCACTCTACCAGCAATGGCCAGTGCGTCCTGGTGCTCCTGGTGGCAGGAGAAGAGCACGTTGGGGTTGAGATCTTTACAGGGGAACTGCTCCCACGGCGGCGTCAGGTCTTTTTGTTTGTCCACCCCCTCCACCTCCACGTCCAGCGTCGCGTGGAAAAGCTGGGGATACTTCTCCGGAGTGTCGTCGCACGCGTCCAGCTCCGGTCTGAGTGGACAGCGGTATTAAAAACAGGCCGCATTTAGTAGGATTGTTTAATTTGCGGTGTGTGCCATCTTCATTTACTCTTAATCACTCACATATATAGAGGCATTAACACATCTGAACAATATCTCACACGTGATACTGTTTATTGTTCCCAAGATTACTTGAATAGACCTTGTGGTTGCAGAGATAGACCTTTTTTTAAGTTAGGGTATGCTATTAAGTTAAGTTTATTTACCTTCGCATTGAAAATGCGTAAGGTAATGTTTTGATCGCCGTGTATTTGTGTGCATGCGTGCGTGTTATTCGCATAAGTCAAAAAGTATTAAACCGAATCGCATGAAATTTGGTGGGATGATTGGTTATTATCCTCAGACCATTTGATTCGATTTTGGGATCGATCGGATCAAAGGTCACGGTCAAGGTCATGAAAAGGTCAACATCTTATTCTTTACCAATTGGCAACTAATGCCACAATGTTTATAATTCAATGCCCAATCTTGTGATATGCGAAGGTATGCACTCTACCGAGTGCATACCTTCTAGTTAAACAATGAAATTACTTGCGCTCATTGTATTTTCAGGAAGACATTTACTCACTTGGTAAACTTTAACATGGTGGTACCAGGAGCAATGAAGCCAGTGTGGAACTGGATCTGGAAGATCTGGGTGTTGGACACCTAACGACAGGAGAAGAAATATGTAAGTTCAGGGTCGTGGGATATTTGTGCATATCATACACAATGACCAATGATCAAACGTCCAGCTATAAAGAGACTGGTTGTTAACGTGTCTACTTCAATGTACCTGAAACTCAGAAAAAGGGAGAACTGCTAAGTTATTACATACAATGTCAAGTTACATTTTAGTGGTTTTATTCCTTGGATTATTCTAAAAGCTGCAGTTGAATGCACACGCCTTTAAATTGAATTAAAACCTCACAAAGCAGACCATATACAACGTTAATCCAATATTAGCAAATATACTGTTGGAAGTAAAAAATTATATAATAACTAAATGAAAAAAATGATAAACATTGATTTAAAAAGAGAGCTTTCTTATTTTTAAGTGTTAACCGTATAAAAAGTCTCATCCTCCCAGAGCTGCTGTGAAAACCACATATCTCCATGAACTCTGACGTGTCGCTTGTTGCTCGTGTTCAGACTCATAATGCACAAATATTCACATAATTCAAATAATTTGACTGTTTCGTGGCCAATAGTTCTATGTGATCTTTATTGAGAAGTTGACTTTATGAATAGAGTAAGGTTTGTGGTTCTTATAGTGGCTCTTTCAGTATAAATGCATTGTAGTACCCAGAATAAGAGCAGATGGAGTCTAACCTTGGCCTGCAGCCGTCCCCCGATGGTGGACCTCATGTGGTAGACTGAAACAACGACGTCGCCTTGCACACTCACACCCAGAGAGAAAACCACCTTTCCCTCTTGGACCCTGTGCTCTCTGTTCAGGAGGGAGAGACACAATGAAATGGTAGAGGGGGGGAAAAAAGAATAAATGGGAGAAAAATCATCAGAGGACACGTACCTTTATAACCACTACCAGTCAAAAGTTTGGGGTTACCCAGACAATTTGGTGTTTTCCATGAAAACTCTCACTTTTATTTATCAAATTAATTGCAAAATGAATATTTAAGACATTGACAAGGTTAGAAATAATGATTTTTATATTGAATATAAATGTTCTTCTTCAAACTCATAGGAAGGCCAGTTGTATAGCTTCTCTCAGCAGCATAACTGTTTTCAGCTGCGCCCACATAAAAAGGGTTTTCAAGGGTTTTCTACCCCTCCGCTCGACTTCTAAGGCGATAACACAATGTACCACTAGAACATGGAGATGGGCCTCTACACACCTCTGGAGAGACTTCACTAAACACCAGAGAATAGTCATCTACACATTTACTATGTAGAGAGGTTTTTTTTTTTCCGAAAAATTAGGACATTTCGAAGTGACCCCAAACTTTTGAACGGTCGTGTCCATCATATACTGCATTGAAGTCTTTTTTAAGTCTTACACACGTTCAATGACCCGGCCCTACCTCATCCTCTCGTACTCCTGTGCCGTGGTGAAGATCTTGGTCTCCCCGATGAGGACGTCGCAGAACGGCCGACAGCCGCTGCGCTGCTTGTTGAAACAGGGCACCGGGGTCACGGTCAGGCCCTTGATCATCAGGGGCTTGGAGTGGGGGAGACTGGGCTTCTCCGAGACCATGCTGCACACGTAGCCGATGTACCTGCAGGAGGAGGAGGACGGGCCATCACTGACGGGTACAGGGGGAACTCAGGGAACGTAAACTCACATGGACAGAGACATGCACACGGCTTCTGGCTGCTGAGGCAACACAAGGCAAACCCCACGAGGGGGTCCAGATCTACACACACAGACCCATGGAGGGGCCATCTGGAACCCAAAACGGTTCTTTAGAGCGATGCTGTAGAAGAACCATTTCTGGTTCCACATAGAACCTTTCAAACCAGGGCCGCCAGTCCATCGAGGGCACATATAGAGACATAGAACCATTCACTCTCACATTCACACCTATGGGCAATTTAGAGATCAATTAACCTGCAGCATGTCTTTGGACTGTGGGAGGAAGCCGGAGAACCCGGAGGGAACCCACGCTGCCACGGGGGGCCCTCTTGCTGTCTCTAAAGAACCATTTCCTTAAATAGTTCTTCAATACACCTTTAAAGGTGTCTCAAAAAACCTTCAAAACACGGTTCTTTAAGGCAATATTTTTAGTTCCTCAAAGAACCTTTCAAATCAGGGTTGTTTAAGGAACAATTTTCTTAAATGGTTCTTCAGAGAACCTATAAAGGTGTCTCAAAGAACCTTCAACAAATGGTTCTTTAAGACACCGTTTCTGGTTCCACACAGAACCTTTCAAATCAGGGTTCTTTAAGGAACCATTTTCTTAAATAGTTCTTCAAATAACCTATAAAGGTGCCTCAAACTAAAGATTGGTTCTCCAGTAGGTGATGGTTCTTCGTAGAACCACAAAGCCTTTTGAAGAACCACTTATTGCCTTATTGTTCTCTCTACTAACAGTTCAAATAAGTTTGTTGCAACATTTGTGAATCTTTTCTACAGTTTCATGTTGGTGAAGTCTGATCTACAAGTGTTTAATGATGAGATTATCACACCAAATTCAAGTTAACATTTCACATTATAATGTGGACCTATAAAGGTATCTCAAAGAACCTTACAAAATTATTCTTTAAGGCACCATTTCCAAAATGGTTCTTCAGTAGGTGATGGTTCTTCGTAGAACCACAAAGCCTTTTAAAGAACCATGTAAGAACCATTATTGTTATGTGTCTAGGTGTCTGATTAATTGACCAGTGTATTTAAAATATCTAAAAAATTATAACAATTGTCTTTATTTTCATAAATATTGCAACACACTTTAGTTTTTGTATATGTAATATGACTATATATATATATATATATATATATATATATATATATATAAAACTTAATAAGCTTTGATATCGAATAGCTTTGACATCCATCTTTAAGACAAAGGTTGATTAAAAAAAATAAAGCACAATGTATTGTGGGATGATAATCAAAACTGGCCCCTACACAGTAAAAGTGCCTTTACATAACAATAAACTAAATGGCAATTATGTATCTAATCTAATTTTGAAACCCACTTATCATGTGAATGTGTTTACTTCTGACATATTTTTCTCTGACACACACACACTCACACACACACACTAACACACGCACACACACGTGTTTCAACGAACCTACGGTGCGACGGCCAGAGTCCTGATCCGGGTCTTTTGGCGCTGAGCAGCTGCATGGCGGGAACCGGGTTGTTGAAGAGGTGGCAGAAGCAGAACATGGCACACACCAGAACACCCGAGGGAGCCCGGACATCCTAAACACACACACACACACACACACACACACACACACACACACACACACACACACACACACACACACACACACACACACACGGTAAAGGGGTCATCATTATATTCTAAAAGCTTTGCTGATATACTTTTTATGTAACTAGGGTAGGAAATGTACTTTTTTTTTAAGGTGGAACTTCTGCCCCACTGACTGAAACCGAGGGGCATTTACAAAGAAATTGGGGGAACTCTTTTAAACTTGAAAAATAAAATGTAAACTTTGATAAAAATAAATTGTATTCTTATTTATGTGTGCTTGTACATTTTTATTATTATTTTTGGACGATTAAAACTCATTTCTATTTCTAATTATTAGAGGATGTTATGGGGGCGTTTGTTGCCCCTCTCGTGATATCAGGGGCAACATTATATATCTGAGGGGCCGTTTTGCCCTTTGCCCCGGTGTGTTTCCTGCTGTGTGCGACGCTAGTCCAGATCTCTGCAGCCTGAATGAATCCACTGTGGGACTTTTTCTGCGCGGTTCATTTCGGGTCAGGGGAACACAAAAAGCATTCTTGTGATCCGAAGCAGAGAAAACATTTTTGTTTTGGAAAGGATCCGTTTTGGTGGATGTTATGCAAGAAGGAGCAATTTGCCAACCACAGTGACTTGGCAATAACACGGCCCACAGTGCACCGTCCTGTTTAAGCCGGGCTCAAATATGCCTGACAGTATCAAATATTTAAAGGGCCAGTGTGCAGGATCAAGAGGTAGCATATCCAACAGAAACTTCTCCCGTGTGCTTTTGATATATCTCTTGCATATGCGGATATAAACTGCTTATTCTTAAGTAACAAAAAGACAACTATTGTTTTCTGGTGAGTAAACACTAAGAAAAACACGGTTGTTAATATATAAAAGTTCTGCCAATGCATCCCCTAAAATGCTACGCACTGGCCCTTTAACGTGTAAGCATAGAAATAAAAAAAATGCAAATAGTTCCTGAGGAAATTTAGTGAATTATACAATATACATATATTTCAAAATGTATTTAAGAATACATCTTTTTCAGCGATGTGTACAAAAAATATGGGTCAATTAAAAAATAAAGCACAACTCCTCGGGATGTATTGTGGGATAATAATCAAAACTGGTCCGTAGACATTAAAAGTGCCTTCATAGAAAAATAGCAGTGTACAAACTGCTCATTCTTATTAACAAAAAGACAACTCTTCTTGTTTTCTGGTGAGTAAACACTAAGAAAAAAACGGTTATTAATATGTAAAAGTTCTGCCAATGCATCCCCTAAAATGCTACGTACTGGCCCTTTAACATGTAAGCATAGGCATCTAAAAAGTGCAATTTTGTCCTGAGGAAACTTAATTAATAATACAAAATAAATATATTTCGAAAGTTACTATTAATATAATTTTAATTTTTTTATGAAAACAGACATACAAGATGAGATTCAAGAATCCATCTTTTTTTTAAGTGCCCAAAACTTGGTAAAAATATGGGTCAATAAAATAATAAAGCACAACTCCTTGGGGATGTATTGTGGGATAATATACATTACAAGTGCCTTTATTTAATAATAAACTAAATTAAATGTACGAGGTAAGAAGTGTCACATAAGGCAATAAATACAAATAAATAAATGCTAGGATAGAGGGATGAATATCACGAGCCTCTTCTTACCGAGCAGGTGATGACGCACACGTTTTTTGGATTCTGTTTGAGCCAGTTGTGCATGTTCTTACACACAGCAAACAGGTTGTGGAGGCTGGGAGCCTGGCGACAAGGCCAGTTACACTCTGAGACCTGGAGGAGGAAGGAGGAAGGAGAGGAGGAAGGAAGGAGGAAGGAGATTAGCAACATCGGTAATCTGCTGGAGATGCAGTGACTTCCACCAGCAGCCACCAGGGGGCCGTAAACTCTGCCGGAGGGAGGAGGAGTTTTCCTCCCACTTGAAATCAAAATCCAGCTGTGCAAAATAAAAGAGTGCTGCATGACAAAAGACTGCAAGCTGAGATGAGTCCAAGACAATAGAGATGGAAGACAATAGAGTCAACATTCAGAGTCATGCTTTTTGAAATGATCATTTAGCTTTGAAATTTGGGGTCGAGAGCCATGAGTTAGATCGAGACTCAGATCCAGTCTCAAGTGATTATTATGTAAGCTTAATGAGATAATATCACACTGTAGTAGTGTTATAATAAAGTATAAATACACCTTTAAGGGCTTAATGAGTTAATATCTCACTGTAGTAGTATTATAATAAGGTATAAATACATATTTAAGGCCTTAATGAGATCCTATCTCACTGTAGTAGTGTTATAATAAAGTATAAATACACCTTTAAGGGCTTAATGAGTTAATATCTCACTGTAGTAGTATTATAATAAG
>CM070102.1:2332500-2400000 GCA_036178185.1 Liparis tanakae
AACCCTATCACTATTACACTATTTCAGATGCAATGAATGAAAATGTTATTCAACTATTTAAATCTAGAGAAATAACAGATGACATCCAAAAAGCACTCAAAGCACACAAAAATACCAAAGAAGAAGAAGGAGGATGCCCAAGATTGTGCGGTGATTTTCCTCATCAACCAGGGGAGGAAATGTACATATTTTTTAGGGTGGAATTTCTGCTCCACTGACTGAAATCCAGGGGCATTTAAAAATAAACTTGGGGCACTTTTTTTTCTCTTTAAAAAAAAAAAACATTTATATGGAAGCCCTTAAAAACGTTAGGGTTAGAAAGTAGAAAATAGAAAGTCATAATTAGGAGATAGAAAGTCATAATTATGAGATAGAAAGTCATAATTTTCGACTTTCTATCCCTTAAAAAAAAGTATTGTGGCGAAAATGTATTTACAGAATATCAGCAATTGTCATAAAAATGGCAATAATAAGACTATTAGGCAGTATTATACAGATTAAAAGTGTTTTCTTACATTTGTTTAACAAAAAACAAACAGAAAACAAATCATAGAATCATATTCAATTGTATTCTTATTTATTTGTGGTTATTTATTTGTATTACCTTTTTTAAACAACTATCAACAATTATAACTTATTTCTCTGTTTTTTTATAATTCAAAATTATATTTATAGATTTCTTTTACAGACGAAACAAAGAAAAAAAAAATTATATTATATTATCTAAATTCTGGGGGCCTTTATTGCCCCTCTCCTGATATCGGGGCAACATTATATTCCTTCATGGCAGCTTTGCCCCGGTGTGTTTCCCCCGGTCAGCTTGTATTGACCTGGAGAAGGAAAGGGAACAAGGATGCATAGGAGGGCGTGACTCACGTGGCGACCTGGTGCATGACCTTGGTGGACGTGTCCTTCAGCGTGTCCTTCAGGTTGTCCTTGAAGTTGCTGAAGAACTTGCCGGCTCCTCCCTTCACCATGTCCAGCAGGCCGCCGCTGGAGTTGGCGTCTACGTCTGGGGAAAGGGGAGGAGCCATGAGCCAAGACAACATATATATGTAAACAGATGCATTGACTGATTTGAACAGGCAGATGTTCATTCTTTTTATTATCTCTGACTGAAATACATGATGGGATTATATTTTCTCTTATTTATATATATATATATATATATATATATATATATATATATATATATATATATATATATACGTGAGCTCGACCTGAATCTGCCAATCATGCCGATACATGCCAAAGCGCTACAAATATATACTTTAAGAGAGAGAGAGAGGGAGAGAGAGAGACATAGAGAGAGGGAGAGAGGGAGAAGAGGAGGGAGAGAGAGAGACATAGAGAGAGGGAGAGAGGGAGAAGAGGAGGGAGAGAGTGGGGAGAGCAGCCAAGCTCTCGGTAGGATGCTAAGCTAAGCAAGGCTAGGCTAGGCTAAGCTAGGCTAGGCTAAGCTAGGCTAGGCTAGCCGTCGGCTGAGTCCCATTGGTAACGTGACGGGTCAATAATCAAACATCGTCGTGTATAAAAGGTCTGAGATGGAGGGTCAGCTGGAGAAGTGAATGCAGAAGGTCTCAGTGTGAGAATAGAGTATGATGTCTTTGTTTATGCTCCCTTTTTATTAGTAATATGTGGCCTTTAAATCTCCTTTAAACAACATAAACAGCAGATACACAGATGTATCTCTGGGTTCTGTTGCTCTGCGTCTCGCTCGGCCAGATGGACGTGGGTGTTGCAGACCGGCGAGCCCACAGTGACCGACCTCGCTGATACCGACACCGGGGGGGGGGGGGGGGGGGCTGCTCCATCAGCTGTAACAGCAGCAGCAAAGAGCCAGACCTCTCACAGTAAGAGAGAGAGAGAGAGAGAGAGGGGTGGAGAGAGACATAGAGAGAGAGGGAGATGTAGAGAGAGAGACGTAGAGAGTGAGAGGCGTAGAGAGAGGGGTGGAGAGAGAGACGTCGAGAGTGAGAGACGTAGAGAGAGAGGTGGAGAGAGAGAGACGTAGAGAGAGAGAGGGAGATGTAGAGAGAGAGAGGGAGATGTAGAGAGAGAGACGTAGAGAGTGAGAGACGTAGAGAGAGAGGTGGAGAGAGAGAGACGTAGAGAGAGAGAGGCAGAAAGGGAGTGAGAGAAAGAGAGGGCCACATCATCAGCAGCAGAGAGAGAGAGAGAGAGAGAGAGAGAGAGAGAGAGAGAGAGAGAGCATGAGAGCCGTCTGCGTTGCCAGGTCAGATCAATGGCTGTGTCTCTTCTTCTTCTTTTTCTTCTTCTTCTTCTTCTTCTTCTTCTTCTTCTTCTTCTTCTTCTTCTTCTTCTTCTTCTTCTTCTTCTTCTTCTTCTTCTTCTTCTTCTTCTTCTAGAGTGCCGGGTGTGATACATCCACACATGAAGGAGTCCATCCTGACCACACAGACATCTGACACCACAGGCCCCGCCCCCTCCTCCTCCTCCTCCTCCTGCACCCTGCTGCAATCTCAAATCCCCTCTTCCCTGACTGACTCATCTCCTCCTGCTGCCTCCTCGAGGCCACGCAGCGAGGAATTAAACTCCCGATGTGCAGAGCAACAGACATTTCCTATCGGCATTGAACGCAACACTTCGGTGTCACGATGCAATACGCGCAGCAGTTGGTGTAGAAGTGATTATTTTACTGGACTGTTGGCATTTTCTACTGGAAACTGCAGATGGAATCTTTATTTTAGGATCAGTGGCGATGCACACACACACATGTGACACACAAAAGCCCTGTAGCGTTTATTTTCTTCCTCCTATTATCCATTTAGTTAACGTCAATACAAATAAAAATGTTATTTGAAACTATAAACAAGTTCCTGTTGTGCTGATAATGATGTATTCATGTTTTTATATTTGATTAATAGCGGTGTCTGGTAATCCTTTGTAATGTGTAAAGTGTACCGAGGCGTGAGACAGAAATATGAACTAATTAAGTGGTAAATATGAGTTTCAGTTATTTATAATAGCTGTAATATCAAAGTAGCAATGGTTGAAATATCAACCGTGACTTCATTAGATTAAAGAATGTTTCTCAGTGAGCAGAGGCGGCAAAACAAATGAGCTATTAACACTGAATACAAAGAGGAGGTGATTTACCGTCAGATAAATGATACATTATTTTAGTTTTAATTGGATACGTTAGTCCTAAAATCCATCTGACTAAACTTTGAACTGTTTCTTGTGACCAGAAGGATGAATTCTCTTGTATTCTCTTAACTGCTGACTCGTGCACTTATTTACACACAATCTAACATTTAAAGCTCATATGAAATGTTAGTTAATAGGGTTTATAATTTTGATATCACTGAAATTGCTAATACATATAGGCTTTATATATTATATATATATATATATATATATATATATATATATATATATATATATATATATATATGTTGATTAATATCTTTTTGTTTCACTAACATGGCCAATACACACACACATATATATATATATATATATATATATATATATATATATATATAAATACACAGATATATATATATATACACACATATATATACATATATACACATATATATATACATATATATTTATATATATATATACACACATATATATAATTATATATACATAAATATATATATATATATATATATATATATATATATATATATATATATATATATATAAGTAATGTAATACATCATGGACACTAGAATAGAGTAAGATGTGCTGATATACATGTGCATATTATCAAAAATAAAACAATATGAGACGTACTTCTACACGTACATCAAAGTATAGTCTGAACTATAAGTTAAATGCATCGGTATTGATCACCTTATGAGAAGATGTTTATGAAGTTTACCCAACGCCAAAAGGCACAGTCTCAATCTGCAAACAATATATTATATTATATATGATCATATAATAGTCCAGTCTAGGCATGGGGGGTTGGTCTGGGAGCCACTGGGAGCCCTGCAGGAGGTTCCAGGAGGTGCATATAGCATAACATACTTCCACTACTGTTAGCCGTCGTGTTGCACCAGGACAGTCGCACGCCACGTTCACACCGCGTGACGTAATCACATGTTATACCCCCGAAAAGCGCGTGCACGTCCACGTACCACCCGGTGCCCGAGGGCTCGTACCTGAGCTGTCCATGGTGCTGCAGTGCTCCTCTCTCAGCGGGCCTGGCTTCGGTCCGAGGGTGGCCGCTATGGAGCCTGCGAGTGTCGCGCCGCCTCCGCCGCCGCCGCCGCCGCCGCCGCCGCCTCCGCTGCCGCCGCTGCCGCCGCCGCCGCTCCCTCTGCCGCCGCTGAAGCTGTCTGCGCCGCTATCGACCAG
Organism: Liparis tanakae; assembly: GCA_036178185.1. Classification (NCBI taxonomy): domain Eukaryota; kingdom Metazoa; phylum Chordata; class Actinopteri; order Perciformes; family Liparidae; genus Liparis; species Liparis tanakae. The sequence goes on from CM070102.1 coordinate 2,336,836, forward strand.
CTGCAAAGATTCATAGCCATCGTAAATAGTCTTTTTCTTGTAGGCCCCCAGCAGGCTCATCACCGAAGCGCACACGAAGAAGAAGAAGAAGAAGAAGAAGAAGAAGAAGAAGAAGAAAAGACAAAAGAAGCTCCGGATGCGTCGGCTGCACGCCGCGCCGCCGCCGCTACTGCCGCTACTGGTGCTACTGGTGCTGCTGGTGCTGCTGGTGCTGCTGGTGCTGCTGGTGCTGCTGGGTGCACCGAGCAGGAGAGGACGACCCTCCTTTCTCCTCTGTTTTCTGGGGAGAGGAATTTGTTGCGGGTCGGCCTCCCTCTGGTCATAACGAGAACCGTCTTTTCTCTCTCTCTCTCTCTCTCTCTCTCTCTACCCCCTTCTCCCTCTCTCTCTCCCCCTCTCTCTCTCTCAGCAGCGCCGCATTTTACTACACCGTTTTTTTTCTTCTAGTCCACCCCAAATCCCAATCCTCTCGTGTTATTTTGCTGCATCTCTTGTTTATATACTACACATCCGTTGCAATGAGTACACCTATAGACTCTTTTTTTTTCTTTTCCTAAAAGTAAGGTACTGTGAAAAATACGTTGGCGTATCATAACGTTAAAGTATTACCTATTGAGCAACATCGTCCCCAATAAGTGTGTTATGGGAATATCAGAATGATAGAAATATGAACATGCCCTCCTGGAATGTAGTTCAACCCATCATTGAATTTAAATACAATAACAGTATTATTTTGTGGTCGTGAAGTCAAGATTTTCACATTTTCACAATATGTAGTTTCCAATTTAGGGTGGAATTCCCCTCGAAAGGCTTTCAAGGCTTCAAGCCAATTATGAGTCCTACATGGGATGCTAGTATGCTACATGGCCCCCTTGTTTCCTCACAACACCAGCTGCATCAATTACGACATTTTGAGAAATTTAGTAGGCTTTGACGATTATTATAATATTTTAATTATTAATTTATCTGCCAATTAAGCTATTTTATTGATTAAGTGAAATGTTTAAATGTGTCCATCACATTGTCCCAGAGTTCAGGTCTTATTTATCATTTAATCCATCCGTCAGCATTAAAATTACTAGGTACCAGCACATTTTCTAATACTTTTTAATACTTTTAATGTTTTTTATTACTTACTTTTAATACTATGTATCACTTACTTTTAATGTACTGTACTGTAGCTTTGCATTGTGTGTATTGTGTGTTCTTCTACCACGTATACTGTTGTATTGTGTCTAATCCTGTATTGTTTGTTATTGTTATGTGTGTTATTGTTTTATGTTTATTATGGTCTGTCAAGTGACTACAGATGCAAATTAGCGGTGTAGTTACAATCTGGTATAAGAGCATCACATGCTTTTAACTGTACATGGTCCCTTTTAAATAAAGATAATGATAACATTTTTATGTTTAGCTTTAAAAGTGACCCAAATGATTTATCGGATATCCAAATAGTTTTCTGAGTAACTGCTCACCTTAAAAGGCAGATGCAGTATGGATGTCTAATAATAATAATGATTTAAAATGGGATAAAAGTTTTTTTTTTAAATACCAGTTTCATCTATTAAAATAACTTTGTTATAAATAAGCCCTCATCTAGAAAGTGTAAAAAAAAATTAAAAAATATTCAGTTATTTATCATAATTGTTTTCATTGTTATAATAAATGTATATAAAGTAAAAGAGCTAATTTATTATGTGTGTCCTTTGCTGGAAAAGGAACAAGAATCCCTGAAAGGCCTTAAGATCAGCTGAAAGTCGTCTAGTCAGCAATAAGGAAACTCGCTCTGCATCAAGGGAAATGTTGAATATGAACTTGTTCTTTGAAAACTATCATTTAAAAGCCGAAATATTTGTAATTTTAGTTCAAAATGTTGTCTTTCAACCCCAAAATTATTTGCGCAATGACACACGGACCCGTGAAGGAAATTGACCACTGATGGTGGCGTGCTTCCCTCCTCGGCCTCGTCGCCTTGGCAAAGAGGACATGAGCCTGGGAAAATCTTTTAGAGAGAGAGGGAGAGAGAGAGAGAGAGAGAGAGAGAGAGAGAGAGAGAGAGAGAGAGAGAGAGAGCAGGCGGGGAGCTCAAAGCACAGCGAGGACGGAATGTCCAAAAAAGGGGGAAAGACACACACACACACACACGCACACACACACACACACACACACACACACACCATCACCGGACATGGTTGCCATGGAGCTCCCTGTCCTAACTGTGTCAGCCAGTGTTTATTCCCCTTGATGTCATTATGGGACCAGGTGTGTGTGCCGAGGACGTCACAACGTCTGCCCCGATCAAAGGTTCACGCACAGAGACGACAGAAGACGATAGAGATTTAAATATAACTCAAACAATTCACAGAAGATTGACTCTTTTTGTTATTTGACGAGTCATTTCGGTCATTTTAGGGCAAAAGATGTCAAATAAAATGCTAAAAAGTCCCTTATCTTTGTCATGTTTCATAGTAAACTGAATATATTTGGGGTTTTTAGACGGTTGGTCTGACAAAACAAGAACAATGTAACTGTATATGTTATGGTAAACTATATAATGGGCATTAGAAATGCTTTTCATTGGTGTTTTTATTGACAAACAGGTTCATTAATGGAGAAAATGATCAGCAAAAGATGTGTAAAACATAAAGCCTGACGTGTATAAAAAGATGTATCTTTATATGTTTGTGACTTGTAATGTTCCCGCTTTCCACACTGTGTTGAGGAATTTTATATATTAATTTAAATGTTGATTAAATTACTTAATTATAAAAGCTTTATGGAGTGATACGAGGTATTGTTCTTGTTTCTTGAAACATTGGAACAAGTTTTTTAATGTTTTTTAACCACTAGTGACTTTTTAACTGCAGTGATTTATATATATATATATATATATATATATATATATATATATATATATATATATATATATATATATATAAATCACTGCAGTTAAAACATATACATAGTATAACATATACATAGTATATATAATACAATATAAATATATATAATATATAAATATATAATATATATATATATGTATTATATATAATATATATACATAATATATATAATACAATATATATGTGTGTATACTGTATATATGTGTACTTATATATATATATATATATATATATATGTCTTTGTATAGTATTTTATATATTGTTATATATTGTTATATTTGTGTTTGTTGCTTTATGGACTCATGAGTCTGGAAAATTGCAAACTTTGCATAAAAAAAGCTGATTGAGTTTGATTTTGGCCTTTATTAGACCTCTTATGTTCATTAATAATTACATTTAGAGGCATGTTGGATACAGCTTAACCCATGTGTGTGTGTGGGGGGGGGGGCCACCATACCTATGCAACAATAACTCATTGACATCCCTTTTATAATAATTCTTCAAAGGCATGTGCTCAGGGACGTTTCAGGTGTTTTATGGCGTTGTTGTGATACCGACGGTGGCGTCGGACATCTCCTCATTGTTTTGTTTTACCACCACATTGAGGATTCATGATTAACAGTAGAATCCAGGAGTCGGTTGCATCAGCTCTATCGGAATCTATGAGAAACTAACAATAACTTTCATAAGCACTATTTATCCTGTTGAAAAGAGGCAGGACATAGATTTTCTGGTTAATATTTACATATAATAGGTATAAGTCTCTCCTTCAGTCATAATAAAGATGTAAACCATATGTGCTATTTTGAATCCACTATAAACAGACACATTGCAGATATAATAATATATTCATTCAATAAGCTTTAAAAGACAAATTTAATAAAAAATACATCGTCCAAATTGTAACCCTGTGTCGATCAGTACAGGTACAGTTTTTGAGGTAATTGTACTTTAAGGGAGTATTTAAATGTTCTGCTATATTTTGTACTATACTCCACACAATTAAAAGTTAAATAGTGTAGCCTTATTTTTATTCCACTTCATTAATTTTAATAATTCTAGTTGATTGATTAGATAAAAATGACTAATACAAAAATAAAATAAAACTTCTGATTAGGATAAATCAGGATACGACTTTGCATGTTATCTCAGAAAAGAACTATGTTGCCTCATAGTTATAAACTTTATGTTGATGCTAATTATTATAAACTTTTACCTTTCGTATAGTTAGACTCAGATACTTTGTTTTTGTTATATGACTATACGTGTTTGGCTAAAGTCTACATTGCACATGGCCCTCGACTTGCTGGTTTTTTGGATTATTGCAATAAGATCCTCCCAAATGAAGACGGCTTTTCCAATATTTTAAGTGTTGTATTTTTCAGAGGGTAAAAAAGTGAACGTCACACTAAACATTAACTACACCACGGTCACACGAGGGAGTTGTTTAAAGAAACTTTAAAGTTTAATCATTCCCAAGGCGTATATCTTATGGCAAAATGTTTAAATCTCTTACGCTTGTGTTAACCAAATAACTTATTTCTGGCATTCAAGAAGAAAACAATATTGACTTTGAGATGAGGATTAGGGAAACTAATTTTAGATCTCTTTCCTAAAGCTCTTTAATAATTAAACTTTTTGAGTTAAAAAAAAGAAAATAATTTAGATTTCTGAAAGGGGGGGGGGGGGGGGATAAATGACCAATGATCAGATAAACAACACCAAGCCTTGTTTAAGCGGCTCACGTGACCACGTGTGTGACGCTGGCGGCGATGTGACGTATTGGACCAAACAAGAGAGCCCGATATAGATCCATAGTGATGGAGAGGGTGATTCTGATCATGATAACCAAGATACAGGAGATATCGATCACGTTCAAACGTCCATAATGACACTATAGAAATAGTATTGAATATATATATAAATGGCACAGTGCCTTTCACATGTCGTAAAACGTCGTTCCGCTGATATCAAAGCATACAGACCCGAATGACTCTATTACACCTGCGGAAAACGCAACTTAAGTCACGATGCGCGTGCACGCGTCAAGCCACGCAGAAGGCCCCGCGTGCGTTTGTAATTATTGATAACAATGTACAAATATTCACAGAACAAGTGAATCTTAGAAACCTCTTCTCTGTCCACCGAGCGGGAAGCAGAGAGGAAAGGGGGAGGGGGAGGGGGAGGGGGGGGGGTTACGTAACATCCACACACAGATGCGCTCTCTCGCGATGTGCCTGCGTACATCAAGGTGTGCACGCTCTTCAATAATCGCGTCGTCAAATGATCAGAAACAGAAACGTTACCTGTCGGAGAGCTTTGTTTCATTCCAATCCGGTCCCGCGGGAGTACCGATGATGTCTCGTGCCGGTGGAGAGATGATGCGCGCTTTTAAAAAAACAAAACAACCGGGCGCGCTCCCGTTAACCGGCAGCAACACGGACGCGACCTTTGATTTGCCAGTCAAAGGTCAAAAGCGCGTGACACGTCCCGTGAGACCCTGCAAAGCACCACTCGGTACCTCCCGCAGTTAACCTGTCGGTGAATTGACAGATATGCAGCATCAGCTGGCTTACGTCATCACCATCATCATCATCATCATCATCATCATCATCATCATCATCATCATCATCATCATCATCATCATCATCATCATCATTCATCATCATCACATGCTGGCCTTAGAGACACGCGCAGAATCCCGGGATGGCGATTGGTTGGATGTGTAAGTGATGAGAGGTAAACCAGGAAGTGCACTGTAGAGAGGTATGGAAAACAAAAAATGACTTAAATAAATGCAGGAATAAAGACAGGAATAAATAAGTAAATGCTTAAATAAATATATAAATACAGAAATACAGAAATAAATAAGTAAATGCTTAAATAAATGTACAAATGATTAAATACAGGGGGGAAAAGTAAATGCTTTAATAAATGTATAAATAAGTAAATGCTTAAATACATGTAGAAGTAAATACACACAGGAATACATAAATACATGCTTAAATAAATGTAGAAATAAATACAGGAATAAACAAGTAAATGCTTAAATAATTGTATGAATAACTAAATACAGGAATACATAAAATAATGCATAAATAAATTTATAAATAAATACAGGAATAAATAAGCAAATGTTTAAATACATGTATAAATATATAAATATAAGTTATACCTAAACAGGACATCATTAAATAAATCTATTTCTTCTGTATTCCTTCATTTGTCTGTATTTATGTGTCCACACATATTTCTTCATTTTGTATTCGTGTTTTTATGTGTCCTTGTATGCAAATGAGCTGTGGTGGACTTAAGTTTTCTGTCCTCCATAGAGTGGAAGTTCGTGAGTCTGGTAAAACCTGGACTGGACCTCAGAGGGCTCGAGTCCCACCGTGTGGTGAATATGCTGCAGACAAGAGATGTCATATTAAAGCTATACTCAAAGAAAAGGAGAAGAAAGAATAATTCAGAATATATTACTGTTGTTGTGGCGAGATTGTATGATTTTAAATGTTCACAAACGACAGGGCACCAATTTCAAACAGCAGAGGGCCCCATAGAGACCACGAGACGTTTAAAATAAAAAAAACTGAAATGCAACACCAACTGTGCTGCATTACAAAGATGTCATCTGAATCTGCATCAAGGTCAATGCATGCAGAGACTCAGAGCTGCACCCTGCCCAACGTAAACAGGGGAGACTGCAATGCACATGGGGGGGGGGGGGGGGGGGGATAAGTGTTTCAATATACGTTTTATAAACATGCATGTGTGTGTGTTATACGTATATATGTATATATGTGTGTGTGTTTCAGTAGCCTATATGTGTTATAGATATGCATGTGTGTGTTATACGTATATATGTATATGTGTGTGTGTGTTTCAGTAGCCTATATGTGTTATAGATATGCATGTGTGTGTTATACGTATATATGTATATGTGTGTGTGTGTTTCAGTAGCCTATACGTGTTATAGATATGCATGTGTGTGTTATACGTATATATGTATATGTGTGTGTGTGTGTTTCAGTAGCCTATACGTGTTATAGATATGCATGTGTGTGTTATACGTATATATGTATATGTGTGTGTGTGTGTGTTTCAGTAGCTTATACGTGTTATAAACATGCATATATGTGTGTGTTATACGTATATATGTATATGTGTGTGTTTCAGTAGCCTATACGTGTTATAGATATGCATGTGTGTGTTATACGTATATATGTATATGTGTGTGTGTGTGTTTCAGTAGCCTATACGTGTTATAGATATGCATGTGTGTAGGTTTTAGTAGCATATATATGTTTTATAAATATGTATATGTGTGTGTGTTATAAATATGCATGTGTGTTTCATAAACATGCATATGTGTGTGTGCTATAAATGCATGTGTGTGTTTCAGTAGCCTTTACGTTTTATAAATGTGCATGTGTGTTATAAATATACATGTGTGTTTCAGTATACATTTCATAAACATGCATGTGTGTTATAAATGCATGTGTGTGTGTTTCAGTAGCATATACATTTTATAAATATGCATGTGTGTGTGTGTGTGTGTGTGTGTGTGTGTGTGTGTGTGTGTGTGTGTGTGTGTCAGTAGCACACCTCCTGCTGCTTCCTGTTTCTTCATCACATGATCAAGATCAAAGAGGGGCGGAGCTAAGCTTCTCTTACTGGTGTGTGTGTGTGTGTGTGTGTGTGTGTGTGTGTGTTGTGTAAAGAAGAAACACAACAGAGAGACACAGGTCTCTTATAACCATGTTTTAATAAATACCCAGAGGTGTTTAGAAAGTTGTAAAGCTGAAACCATTTTAATGATTTAAAAGAGCTTTATAATGTCTGAAGTTCAAACCCTGTCCTCTTGCTTACAGTATATGTTCAGACTGAGAAATATATACTTTACAGTATATGAATAAATCTATTACCACGCCAACCAAAGAATGCATTAGCTGGTTATTCTCCTCCAAAATAAAAGTACAAGTACAAACAAAGACACAAAAAAACAGCCTTGAGAAAATATTTGTTTTTATATGTCAGCGTGGATTGAAAATAGAAGGAAGACATATCATAAAACTGCTGTTACACACCCACACTGCTTTTGTGTAACACCAGTATTGTGGAGTTTTCTTTTTTACACAACAGCAGTCGGGGTGTGGTCCCATACAACAAAACACTCCACACCCTCACATCTCCAACATGAAACCACCGTGTAGATCAGATGCTGTGAGAGACTCCGCCCCCTCCAGGCTCCGCCCCCTCCAGGAAGATCCACATCTTATTATCTTCTCTTTATGTGTATCTTTGGCCTGCACACTATTTTGAGACGGTGGGGAAAACAAAAGCACCGGCATGAGACCCTTGTGACCTCGTAAGAGAGTTTATTAAAAATATATCGTGACAGGTTAGTCGTATGTGTTGCAATTTTTTTTGCGTTTCTTTATCATCGCAAAAACCCAATCACGAAAAAAACGCCTTTATACATAATAATACCTTTATACATACTGTATGATTCATGCTTCTGGATCATAACATGTACCTATACTATAAAGCTTTACTCAGCACTATCTTAAAATTTAACAAACACTGCAAAACAATACTATTTGTTAACAATAATCAGTGACATTTCGAAGATTAAAATCTCTAGGCAACCATGTATATATATATATATAAATATATATATATATTAATATGTAAATATATATGAATATATATATATATAAATATATATGAATAAATATATACTGTATATATATTCATATGTATATATTTATATTTAATATATAGAAATATATATCAATATATATGAATATATATACATATAGAAATATATATATAGAAATATGTATATTTATACAAATATATATATAGAAATATATATTTAAAAGATATGTAACAGCATTGAAGGCACTCTATATTCTGTGCATTGGTCTTCATCCCAGCCACACAGTATTTTTATGTCGGATGGCTTTTAAGTCTCGTTCATGATCTGTCCTGTGTGTCATCGGTGGCAGATTGCATAATATTCGTCAGGATTTCAGTACAAAAGTAAAGAATATCTGTTTATACAGTGCAGGTTGTTTATGTTCTTGATGTGTTTGATATAGAAACACTGAAACGATAACGCCAAACAATTAAAAAACGTGTCTGCAGGATTTTTGCATCTGTAACAGCAGACGTGTATTATGTATTTACTGCGTATACTCAGGCCTGCAAATAATGTCTGTCCCAGGTTGATTTTGACTTAACTCTCCCGTTAGGTCATTGAACTCTCTTATTGAGAGTATAATCCCAGAGGCAACAACCTGATAGTTTATTTGATTATTATTTTTTTTTAAATAAAAGTGCAATTAATCTGACATACTACCTCATGTTTCTCTTGATTTCATAAAAGTTGTATTTTGATAATAATTTAACACCAATAATGTGTAATATTTAGGTTTTTGGTCAAATACCTCACCTCACCCTGTGTTGTCGCGATTACATATTCATAACGGAGACTTACAATGAAGGGCATTATCTAAAAGAACTTTTTCTTTTAGACTTTACTATTATTATTTTAAAGGATTTTAAAGTGTTGGGATTGCAACAGTTGCAGATAACAACAAAAAAAGACAAAAGTGTGGCGTGATGCAGCGGGCGCGTGTGAAATCACAATTTACAAAAATGAAAAGAGAATGTAGGAATCGACGCGATCATTAAAGCTCTAGAAATATCAGCAAACACCGAGACATTAGAGACAACCGAGGCCAGCACGTGAAATCATCACCCGGCGTCTTCCGGATGGGTCCCCCCCCCCTCCCCCTCCCCCCCTGGTGGTCGTCAGGGTGTCCGAGTTCGGGACTCGCCGGCCGGCTGCGTCTGCATCTTGGTGCTGAGGAGGGAGTTGATGTACGGCCAGATCCGGTCGGTGTCCGTACCGGAAAACGAGTGCAGGATTCCCTGAGACCTTGAGCAGAGAAATGAGAAAACAAAAGGAAACTTGCGTGTGAAAAACTGGAAACTACAGTAAATTACCCACAATGCAATTTAACTGCCAACTGCTTAGTAGAGATTCAGGTGTGCCCGGATTCTTTTCATTTTCAAACTAACACATTAACTTAGTGACATCACCTGAGGCTATTATTCAGACTCTGTGCAGCAGCTTCACGGAGCCTCAGCAAACACTTCATACAATTTATTGTCACATATGCAGCAGTCCAGAAACTAAATATAATGTGTAAAATTGGTGGAGTTCCCTTTTTAGTAAGGCTATTGAATTTATGACACACATCGTGACACCCTCCTCAGTGATTGGGTGAATGTTTATTGCTTTTTATAATGTTTAAAAAAAAAATTTAAACGTTAAAAATGTTTTAATGATTTTATGATGAGGCCTATAGTTGATTAGAACCAGTAGTTTATTGTTTTTTATGATGTTCCTTTAAATTTATTTTAATGATTATTTTAATGATTCTTAATGATTTTATGTTGAGGCCTATGTTTGATTTTAACCAGTATGTTTATTGCTTTTTATTATGTTCTTTTCATTTTTTTATTTTGTTCAATATTTTAATAATTTTATGATGAGGTCTATATTTGATTGTAACCGGTATGTTTATTGCTTTTTACAATGTTTTTTTTAATTTTAAATTTTTTAAATGTTCTTAATGATTTTATGATGAGGCCTATGTTTGATTGTAACCAGTATGTTTATTGCTTTTTATTATGTTCTTTAATTTTTTTTATTTTGTTCAATATTTTAATAATTTTATGATGAGGCCTATATTTGATTGTAACCGGTATGTTAATTAACCAGCGTTAGCTAAGACTGACACGTTAACCCCTCTAGGGTGGATTAATTTGTTCAAATAAATAAATAAAATGAAATGAAATAAAGAAATATACCTGCTGAATTATCTATCCAAATAAAGTTTCACTCAGATTTGTATACATTCAGAGCAAAAAACTGCCGCTGCCGACATAAAAACATATGGCGTGAAGACTTTTCCCATGCAGGGTAAAGCGGTACCGACTTGTACAGGTCGATGACGGGCTTGGCCACGTCTTTGTAGTGTCTCAGTCGGGCCATCAGGGCTTCTGGTTTGTCATCGTCCTGCTGGATCAGCGGCTCCCCGGTGATGTCATCTTTACCCTGACGGCAACACAAGGTGCAACGATGCAACAAAAAGAGTCAACTTGTGAAATCCAGGGAATTCTCATAGAAGTATGACTCAGATAAACAATAGTCACATTGCATGTATAGACACGTTTTTCAGAGCGCATACAGAATAAAGATATTTATGACACAACGTCAACATGGCCCTGCAGTTTGGTGAGAGACATTTAGTTTCATTGACTTTAAGCCATCATTAAAGGTGCTAAATGTGTAATTCAGAGCATTCTGTGACTATGATTCAGGGATTTCCTCAACACTTTGTTCCAGAGAGAAAAGAAGAGCAACTTCTTTCCCTGCTCAGGTATTAATAATAATAACAACAATAACTTTATTTATATACCTTTCAAACAGGGTTTACAAAGTGCTCAACAGAAGTAGCTAATAATAGTTTGCTGCTGTTTTGATGCTTTGAATTTCACATTCAGGAAGGTGCTCTGATGCAGGTGATCTTCTTGTTTAATGTATCTATATTTTATTTCTGTTTAATGAATAAATAATAATGCTTTAAAGCAAATATATTCAGTGACATCCAAACCAGACGGAGGACACCATTTTTTATTTTATTTATTTATTTTTAACATGTATTTTTTATTTATTTGAAGATCCACTGAACACTACAACAAAAAATACAAATTCCAAAAAAGATGAAGATTTTTTTTTTATTTCTAAGTTTTTTTTTCTAGTTCCTATGTCTGAAAAGCAATTGAAATATGAAAAGTGTGTTCTTGAGGGTGATGAATACAGTGTCCTTCATTTGTTATCTGGAGCCAGATGTTCAACCCCTAACACACTGATTATAATCCTGTGAGGAAGAAACCGACCTCCAGAAAACCAATAAAGCGCCGCAGAAAAAACTAAAAACTAAACTCTACTGTCACGTGTAGGACTTCTCCAGACCTGCACTCGTGGGGGGTTGAAGCCCATGTTGTAGACCCTCCCGCTGGCCGGGTGGCTCCAGCGGTCGCTCAGCCGCTCCCTGAGCGTCTCGTAGGGGATGTTCAGGCTGATCACCAGGTCCAGCTGGCACAGGCTGTTCATCTCCCGGGCCTGGGCCAGAGTGCGGGGGAAACCTGGAGGGAGACGGAGGGACGAGATGCTGCTATCGGCCTAGAGCAGGGGTCACCAACACGGTGCCCGCGGGCACCTGGTCGCCCGCGGGGACCAGGTGAGTCGCCCGCACGGCATGTTCTAAAAATAGTCAACATTGAGCTCCGTCAAAAAAAGAAGAAAAAAGGCCATAATCCCCGGGCACTAGGACCTGGGGGAGGCTGCTGCGATGGCTCACTTGGCAAGGAGCGTCTCTCAAAGAGCCAGGATGACAGCCAATGAGTTCAGCTTAAAGTAAACGATGCACCAAGTGACCTGAACATCCAGGTAGTGACAGAGTGTCATAGTTGTTAATGAGTGTCATATTTGTTTGCGTTGAATGGTAAATTACAAACTGAACTAGTTCATAGTGTTCTCAGTGATAGAGTCCAAAAGAGCAGAATGTCAGAGTCATCGTGATAAAATATCCCTTTGACTCTCTGACATTGTGTCTCCCAATGGATCCAGGGCTTTAAGAGAAGATGTGGCCCAAAGGCCCTCTGCTTATCACCATGAGGGCTGAACACTGGCAGTGGGCAGAGGACCTGTTGTTCTTAATCTTTAGTATTACTACGTGTCCTCGGCACAATCTATGTTCTTCATCAGAATGTTGGCAGAACAATCGAAGTACCGTAGTTATAAACGCTTCAGGTTTCATCAAACCACGTGGATGTCGTGTGGCGGCTCATTATTAAAAGGTGATTCAGGCAAATTTGTTTTTTGGAAAGTTTATATAAAACAAGTAGTCCTTCGGATTATTTTGTACCCTTGAAGTAGCCCCCGGTCTCAAAAAGGTTGGTGACCCCTGAACTAGAGGCTGCTGGGGGGCGTGTTAGGATACACTGAGCACCTCTCTCTTCTTCTCTCTCTCCTTATGGGAGTGTTAGGATACACTGAGCACCTCTCTCTTCTTCTCTCTCTCCTTATGGGAGTGTTAGGATACACTGAGCACCTCTCTCCTCTTCTCTCTCTCCTTATGGATGAATTTCCATCTCTCCATCGCACATTACTGACTCTGCTTCCTCCCTGGAGTCTTTGTGACTTCACGTCTCAGTAACTCTGTAATTCTGTCCATCCTGGAGAGGGATCCTCCTCCGTTTCTCTCCTGAAGGGTTCTTCCCCTTTTTCCCCTGTGAAAGTTTTTCTTTCTATTACTTTGGGGAGTTTTTTCCTGATCCGATGAGAGGTCAAAGGTCAGGGATGTTGCATGTGTACAGATTGTTAAGCCCTCTGAGGCAAATTTGTACATTTGTGATATTGGGTTATATAAAAAAATAAACTGAATTGAATTAAATTGAATCGTCTCCCAGCAATAGTTTAGTATGCCATTTATCTTTAAATGACTTACATGTGAGTCAATGGCGTGAATAAAGTCTACTCTCCATGAATGCTACGCCGTTAGCAAGTGAACATGCACTCAAGCTCCCTCAAGATTATCTGTAAAAGTGACATAACTACAATAACTAGAAGACGAAAAAACTACGATGAACAACCTGCAGTAATAACGAGACGAGCCTACGGCCACAGTAGCCGCTACATGCTACGACATGCTACATGCTACGACTATGCACCACAGTTGTGTTCACTGTGGCCACCATGTTGTTTTAGCTTGTTAGCATGCTAACGGTTATTCGGTAGCGCTAAAACTCAAATGACATCTGGAGCCGATGGGAATGTTATTATTTTTAAAAGGTATTTGGACCCAGAGTGGATATACTGTAGTCTCCTTCATACATCCTCTTGTGTTATGAGATATTTAAGATTACATTTGAATGAATCGGGGGAATCCAGCGTAATGTACATCCGTTAGTTTTAAGGCCGTTTTCTCCCTCTCTCTTGTTTTCGTTTGGGTATAAAATATAAATGCATTTTAAGGCACGTCTTCGATTCCACCGGAAACTGGCAATCACTTTGTATTTTCCATTCTTCGGTCACTTAAGAGCTGTTAAATCTCTGCAACCACCAGAGGTTACGAGAGGGGAACACAGAGAGGGAGGGGGGGGGGGGTCATCTCAACTCTGAGAACTGGAATACATGTGTGTTTGTGTGTGTGTCTGCCTGTGCGTGGGTGTGACCTTGATTTGTTTGCCCTTGTCACGTGCCAAAAAAATATCTGTTTACCGATCCTGTTTTCGAGGTATAGCACCGTCGCGTCTGTTTCATCAATGTTTGGCATCTCTCTGAGAAATGTGGATAATATTTAACTTGGAAAAGCCGTCGCGAAGTTACCGGGTTTGTCATCTCAGAACATCTCACATGCGACTGGATACTTACAAAAAAGAATGTTTTCACGGTAAAAGTGTGAATCATCATGTATCACGTACACAGACATTAATACTTTGATTGTAATATGATAAATACATAAAGCCAGACTGGATTATGTCACTTTTTCAGGCTCTATCTGAGCATGCAGAGGAGTAGAACGTCTTTGCCTGGTGGTAAAACATGACTACCCAGTTTAGGGATTTTTTGGGGGGTGGCACCTGGAGTGGCCAATCAGAGTTTAGAGTTGGCAGGCCATGACTGCTGCACTATAAAAGACACATGACCTCACTACGAATGATGAAGGCGATGGATGTGACAATGTGCGTCGGTCATATCAGTCGAATGTAGTTCAGACCAATGCACTCTGATTAAAAAACACAAAACAAACATGTTGTTGTACCGTCCAGCAGCCAGCTGTGGCCAATCAGCTGCTCCAGCCTGGGCAGCATCAGTCTGGTCATCACGTGGTCGGGCACCAGCATGCTCCTCTCCACGTAGGTCCTCACCAGCACGCCTGCCTCTGATATCACAGGTAAACATCATAATAATAAAAGACACAGTCACGCACACACACACACACACACACACACGCACACACACACACACACACACGATAAGACATTTTAAAACAACTATGGGATAGTAAACAGTCAAAAGTCTCTCTGCAAACTCTTGCAAATTTAATTGAGCAGATCTTGTGACTAGATTACACAAATGTAACGCTGGTTTGCTGTGGATTATTTAAACAAATCAACATTGAACTCACTGGATTAAAACACAGATTAGCACTTCAGTGGCTCTTAAATAGCTCTTATTGTGGTAATTTTGTAGTTCGACTATGTTGAGGAAATGTTACTTTCTGTATTCTTGTTGTTCTTAGTTTGTACTCTAGGTTGATGAACTTATTGTAAGTCGCTTTGGATAAAAGTGTCTGCTAAATGTCACGTGATGTAATAATGTAATGTAATAAAATCTTATAACTTTGATTAAAAAGCCACAACTTTACTGAAACGTTAAAGGGAAGGCAACCAAGAACACATGGTTGTACTTAAGCTCTGCACCACACTGGGTGTAATTACCAGTAGAAGCATACCTGGGCTTGGCACAAGCTTAACTGAACTCAATTTGTATAGCTATAATGAAGAAGTCTTAAAATACGTTACTGGTTGAGAGTGTAAGTTTGGGAGGAAATGTTATAAAACCCATTAAATACATGGATATTCTCCACTAGATGGAAATCATATAAAGAAAAATGACGTGTACAGTGTTTTAAATGTGAATAGTTAACTGTCAAATTAACTTTTGGAAAACCCACTGTGGATCAGCACATGCGCACATCGCACTTTATTCTGCACTCGTCTTTTTCATAACTTCGAGACGGATATTCACACGCAGCATAGAAACCGTTAACTTCGTTCTTCTTCTTCTTCTTCTTCTTCTTCTTCTTCTTCTTCTTCTTCTTCTTCTTCTTCTTCTTCTGCAGACTGGTTCTTTTTCTCTCCTGTTGACACGCTGTGTTCACGGTCACGCGCAGATAGGCTCTCCTACCTGTGTTGGCCGCTATGCTCTCCCGGAGGAAGTGGCCGCTGGACAGATACTGCAGGCCGAAGCTTTGCGCAATCCTCCTGGATATCGTTCCTTTCCCTGATCCCGGCGGACCCATGATGGCAGCTCGGAATAACTTAGCCATGGTATACAAAGTAATGGACACACGTTACTGTGTGTTTAATGTGTTGCTCTTTGTGCGCGAGAGGAGGAAGAAAATGACCTCTGAATTATAAAAAATAAAAAAAAACCTTTACGCCAAAATATGCGCACGAGCGACCCAAGTGGACCCAGAGAGCTCCAAGGCGTCTACAGATGTGAGCTTATCTCTGGGTGTGCGGCTCTCTGCGCATGCTGGCTAACCGACTTCTGACTCAAGTCAAACACGAACCCCTTCCCTTCCCTTCCCTTCCTTTTTCTTCTTCTTCTTCTTCTTCTTCTTCTTCTTCTTCTTCCAGGTCTCTTCAGGACGCGCTACACGCCGTGTGCGTCTCTTACGGGCGGAGACTTTTCCCCCCCTCTGCAAATGAATGAGGAGTCTCCACAACGCCCTGTTTTCTTTTCTTTTTTTCCTGCACACATCATCCAGAAAATATGCGGATGACTGAGTCGCACGAACTTTGCGGTGTAAACTGGTTACTGTAGTTTTTTTGTTTGTTGTTGTTGCAATGGAAGCACACCAACAACAACAACTGTAGTCATAGTTTCCACAGAAAGAGAGAGAGAGAGGGGGAGGGGGAGAGGGGGATTGGTTCTGATGAGGTTGAAGCAAATGGATGGTCAAAGTCAGATTTTTTGTCCCTTCTAACATTTGTTCAAACACATACAGAAGATCTGAAAGAACGTTTCTTGTCCAACATAAAGTCAGTAATAAACAACAACAACAACAACAACAACAATAAAGAACATTTAGACAATAAAAAGCCATCCTTCCAGTTTTTGTATACTAACTGTTTATCTCACAAAAATAGGGAGGAGTAGGATTTAGGAGAAGGCGTGTTTGAGGATGTGTCATATAGGTCTAAGTCAAGAGTAAAAGAAAATAAAAATATGTTTTATACTACAAAATACATACTCAAGAAACATGGAGGTGCCATCTGGAACCGAAAATGGTTCTTTAGAGTGATGTCATAGAAGAACCATTTCTGGTTCCATGAAGAACCTTTCAAAACAGGGTTCTTTAAGGAACCATTTCCTTGGTCTTCAAATAACCTATAAAGGTGTCTTAAAGAACGTTAAAAAATGGTTCTTTAAGGCCCCATTTCTGGTTCCACAAAGAACCTTTCAAACCAGGGTTCTTTAAGGAACCATTTCCTTGGTCTTCAAATAACCTATAAAGGTGTCTTAAAGAATGTTAAAAAATTGTTCTTTAAGGCCCCATTTCTGGTTCCGCGAAGAACCTTTCAAACCACGGTTCTTTAAAGAACCATTTCCTTGGTCTTCAAATACCTATAAAGGTGTCTTAAAGAACGTTAAAATGGTTCTTTAAGGAAATGGTTCTAGAGTTCTTCAAATAACCTTTAAAGGTGTCTCAATGAACCTTAAACATGGTTCTTTAAGGCACAATGTCTGGTTCCACAAAGAACCTTTCAAACCAGGGTTCTTTAAGGAACCATTTCCTTAAAGAGTTCTTCAAATAACCTATAAAGGTGCCTCAAACTAAAGATTGGTTCTCCAGTAGGTGATGGTTCTTCGTAGAACCACAAAGCCTTTTGAAGAACCACTTATTGCCTTATTGTTCTCTCTACTAACAGTTCAAATAAGTTTGTTGCAACATTTGTGAATCTTTTCTACAGTTTCATGTTGGTGAAGTCTGATCTACAAGTGTTTAATGATGAGATTATCACACCAAATTCAAGTTAACATTTCACATTATAATGTGGACTAACAGCCATGAGTCACTCGTGTATGACGAGCCAGAAAGGGGGCGTGTCCTGGTCAGCCAACTTATTTTCCCCTTATTATATCATTGCTGCTATATTGATATTAGCAATGGAAATACATTATATAAATGATCCCTGTGGTTTTTTAAGTTATTTAACATTTCTAAACTAAAATCTGCAATAAATTAATTATAAGATTACATAATGGCATATGATTTATTAAAGTGTTTAGTCTTGGATTCCACCACTTTTGTTGTTGTTGTTTTTTGTCGGTGTCGTTCTCTCACGTCAGAGCTTTTTTAAATTGTTGTTATCTGCTTTGCACTTTATTATTATTATTATTAGTAGAATTATTATTACTACAATCACGTTATGTTGGATAAGAGAGAAACGTACTTTATCAATTATTATTATTATTATTATTATTATTACAATGACGCTTTTTAAAATTGTTGTTAGCTGTTTTGCACTTTATTATTATTATTAGTAGTAGAAGAATTATTGTTATTATTACTACAATCACGTTATGTTGGATAAGAGAGAAACGTACTTCCAGATCTTCTGTATGTTTGCATAATTAGAAGAAGTGACAATAAAGATGACTTTTGACTTGTATTAAATGTTATGCTTCACGTGGTGGTTATTTGTCATGTTTTGGTCATGTTTTGTTGTTGTTGTTTTTGTACTGCTCGGCTGACTGGCGCAGCACAATTGTGCACGAGTCGCTGTCATTCCGCGCAACGTTTGCGGACGGGCGGAATCTGGAGACTTGTCTACTTGTTGCGAGGAGCCACACGGCAGCAGCAGCAGCAGCGACCCGGAGCTGCGGAGCTGTCAGTGCGCCTCCAGCCTCCACGGTGGACCGGACTTAACCCACCGGACCAGCCCCTCGCAGGAATATCCTTCTAGGAGCCTTCGGAGAAAGTATCTTTTCCTACAGCCTTTATTTTGTTTTATTCCACCATCCATTTTTTTCTATTTTTTCCTCCTGTCACATGGCTTTTTGGAGAATTCAATAACAACAAAAAATGGCGACATGCAGTCACGTTGCTCCGTGTGTGTCTTGCTGCGTCATTAAAAAAAATATATTCACGTGAACGCGCGGAGGAAAAAGAAATATGCAGGTGAGCGAGTCCAAGATATTGGTGTTAATACAATTTTCATGCAATTGAGAATAAACTATTATGCTTTCTTTAATCTTACAGCATGGTGTTTGTTTGTTTTTTTGCCCATGCAGAAAAAGGGGTGTGTATGCAAAGCTGGGCGTTAACGTTTGGCTGCACACTAGTCAAAGAACATTACACTTATATCCCCCCTGGTCAAAGCAGGTATGTATATTATTATTAATATATAACGATATGTTGTATTGTGCAACTTTATTTTCATGTGTAGAATACAGCAACATGGGGTTTATTGTAGTTGTCGATGGCGTGATTGTTATTCTCTAGCTTATGTATCTGTTTCAACGTGTGGTGCGTTCATGGTCAGTAGGTTTTTAAGGCATAACCCAGTTGTTTGTTGAAAAGGTTTATGTAATATGTGGACGCGCTTTCTTCACAGGGTGTCTTGTTCCGGTCATTGATGACAACGAGTGGAGCCTTCGGACGTGACTGTGTGCGCGCGCGCGCGCGTGAGTGTGTGCGCATGTGTGAGCCATGTTTAGAGTTATTTGCGCATGTGGCTTTGCTTTTTTTTGTTGGCCAGTGCCCTGAGCCGCGGGGCTAATGGAGTTGTTTTCATGAAGTGCGGAGGAGGAGGAGGAGGAGGAAGAGGAAGAGGAGGAGGAGGAGGAGGAGGAGGAGGAGGAGGAGCTACCTAGAGACGCCACCGGACTGCTCGAGACTCTGCTCGCGAGGAGGAGGAGGGAGGGGGGGGGGGTGGAGGGGGAGCCCGCGAGGAAAATCACAACAAGTCTGACGTCACTCGGCCTTGTGGTTCATATGAAAAATAAACAATAGTCCTCGAAGGAAATAAGGTTTTAAAAAGAAAAGAAGAAGGTTGTTTTGCAATAGCAGAATGGAAATAATGAAAAACCAAATACTTTCATATGGAAAGAGATATAAATAACTAAACATGATAAACTACATGAAACTATATAGCGAGCTTCCTCCAATTTCAAAATAACTGCAGTGTTTTAATATTTGCTCACAGCGTGAGGATGGTTTTCACTTTCGAGTTGTTTGCCCAAAATATTAAGGAATTTAGTAAAGGTTTTATAACCTTTACTATATATACTATACCTTTACTATATATATATATATATATATTGCATTTAAAAAATATAATACAAGTTTTATATATATATATATATATATATATATATATATTAAATACAAACGTGTATTTAGTAAAGTCTCTATATATAACATTAAAAATAATATGTTTAGTAAAGGCTATATACATATATATATATATATATAGATATATATATATATATATATATATATATATATATAGATGTATATAACCTTATACATATTTATGATATATAGGGTATATTTATAATATATATATATATATATATGAAAAGTAATATATATATATATATAGATGTATATACATTTCATTAAATTCCTTAATATTTTTGGGCAAACAACTTGAAAGTGAAAACCATCCATTTATATATATATATATATATATATATATATATATATATATATATATATATATAAAATTATGTTACATGTATGTATTACTTTTTTAATCATGATTAAAAACAAATATTTATATGGAGAAACAAATTAAATTCTGGAGACTCGGCTTGCATATGTTTTGTATGAGTTACCTCCAAATGAGAAGCAGGCAGACTGAAGTATCACCTGTTGGACCTGGACGGGGACGAGGAGCTGCTGGATGAGTCGGGCCGCCCTGGTTCAGTTATGACAGTTCTGATGCTGTCTGTCGAAGGTACAGTACTGTGATAACTGAAGGATGGCTGCCAACTTGACAACATCCAAAACCTGTTCGCCCAACGCAAGAGAAGGTCGACAAGTGTGAGTATGTTGACAATATATGTATATATGTTTTTTTTGTTTTTTTGTTAATGGAATATCCAGAACTCCATGTTTTTAGTAACAAAATGGTTTAGTTAATTAAATTGTGACATGCTGTTTACTGTTATAATATACATTATCCTCACGACTTATATAATGTCTGAGTCACTGTAAGAAATAAAGTGGAATTTCTTTTATTCAAATGTGTGTGTGCATCTTTACTTTTGTAAATTCAGTAGATGTTACATACAGAAGGTTACAGCTATAGAGTCCATCTGACCAGTTTTGAGATTACATTGAACACTATCCGACAGCTATCTCACTAGCATTGCCGGCAAAGTTAATTTTGTATTAAAATAAAATGTATATCATGCAAACTTTACAAGATAAACAAATGTCCTGCATTTAAATTGTCCAATTTATTATCAAGCTCAGTTACTCTAAATGCTAAGGAACCATGCACAACATGAGTCATAAAACCTTATGAATATAAAGTTGTGTTCTTCTGAGTTTCGTTTTGATGAAACTATTAGGTCTGTAGTACTGGTTGGTCCTCAATGGGAGCGCTGGTCTGCAGGCTGAAACTGAAGGCAGTTCACATTGTTGCCACTAGAGGGAGCTAAAGATCGAAAGATGTCTACAAAACAACTCTTCCTCAAAACTTAATAATGAATATAATATATATGAATATAATATGTTATTTAAATATGTTGTATACTCTTTATATAAGGGATAAAATGCCCATCACAAGCTATCAGAGCCGAGAGGCAAAAATCACCAAAGCATTACGGCCTGCAGTGAGATGTGAAAGAAACTAAACCCCAGTGTGATTATGAACTGTAAACTAGAATAAACATGAATTATAGTGAACTTTTGTCATACTTCCTTTAAAGCGAGGACACATGTTTACTGGGATGTGGCTGGGAAGCCCCATCTCTTAAAATGAACCGCCCAGTTTCCAGTCTTACAGGAACCTTCACATCCTGGTTTCTATCATTGGAAAAGAAGGAAATATATTTTCTCTTTCCTCCACACAGATCCCTCAAACGATGATGCTATTTAGAGATTACATGAACATCAACATTATGAGAAACCGCTGGTGACTCATTAAGAAAATACCAAATGCAACTTCAGAACATGTAACTTTAATGTCTTAGCATTAATTTTACATATTTGATAAAGGATTTTCTATGTTCTAATGTATTTATCAACAACCATATAACAAGAGGCTGTAATAAACACGTACACATGTCATTATAGCTGTATACAAAATATGTTTTTGTTTGTTATAAACCATTTATTGAATGTCTGTTTCCTAAACAAGGGAGTTAAAGTGTTACCTCACATTCAAAGTGCAATTAATTCCAGTAATTATGAGAACAAAAATGAAAAAAAGTTAATATACACTTTGTCGCTGTAGTTTTGATCTTTAATATGCAGTTGGGGACAACTCCATTATTTGTTGAAACACAGAGAACCACATGCAAAAGGCTCGTTAAGTAAATGTGCAAGAGATGGGGGCCATGCAGTGTACACAACATCCCGAGGTACAAATAACTCAAGCTGGGTGGCTGAAGCTCAGGTCGTCCATTAGTGGCCATTGGTTCAATCCCCTGGTCCTCCTGCCTGTGTATCTCCTTGGGGAAGATATTGATCCCGAAGACTGTTTCTTTTGTGTGTGTGTGTGTGTGTGTGTGTGTGTGTGTGTGTGTGTGTGTGTGTTGGTGGGTGGGTGTGTCTCTCTCTCTCTCTCTCTTTCCTACCTTCCACGGGGCTTATATTTGAACCTTATATAGATGTTCAAATAAAGAGAAAAAAATCCACGGCTGCTTTAATTCATTCTTAACCACATTGAGATGCCATGTTGATGGACACAAATTAAAATAAATAAATAAATAAATAATAATATTTAGTTATGTGTTCATTGTTAATCTTATGGGACCACCTTTTTGTCTTTTTAAAGAGGAGTGAGTCACCACAACTTGATTTTTAAAAAACACACACAGCTTGAATCCACGTTTAAAGGGTTAAAGTCGGATCTTGAGTGACGGGCTGAACAGCCAATCAGCTTCCGAGTCTTACAGCGGGTGATGACGTCGTTTACAGGAAAGGGGCTGTCACTTGTCAGGAAGGGTGCGCGAGCGCGGAGGTGGATCGCGTCTGTGGTCCAAATACCAAACCATCCACGAATTCCGTAGAATTTACCTGATTTCTCTCTCTCTTTGGATACAGCATTTGTTTTGGGGGTGAAGTTGTAACCGACACAAACGACAGAGTACCTTAAAGTCAGTCTAGAGAGGCGCTACGACTCGGCGGAGGCGTCTAAATGTACTAAAGGAAACGGAAGTAACTTGCCAGCTGTCTGGCTAAGCTCGTGAGGGTGAGTACTTGTCACGTCAAACCGGGTGTTTCACGTCCCCCGCGGGGTCTTCTTTGCTCGGTTCGACACACCGGCTTTGTTTACCGTCTTTCCCCGCTGTTGCCACGCGGGGAACACCCCCCCCCCTTGCTACCTGCAACTAGCTACCAAGCTAACCAGCGTCTCGTCGATGTGACGTCATCCACGGCTATACGACGATGGAAAGTGATTTTAAGATGTAACTAATGTAATGTAATGTTAATTCAATCACGTTTAACTGAGTGATAACTATATATTAAGACTATCCTAACCTAAATCAATACTAGCTAGGGCTTACTACTGTAAAAAAAATAAAGGAAAAAAGTTTGACCCTATTCCAAGACACAACTAGATAATCTAAGCTATTTTATTATTGGATTGAAGTATATTGGATTAGTAGGTACATCTTAAATAAAGCTGGCATCACTTCCACCTATCTATATTCATTTTTCTTTGTGTGTAAGGAAAGTGAAACTTTATTGTTAGTTGTGATGTTGGACCAGGAAACCACTGCAAAGATGGATTTCAATTTAAAAAAAATAATGTTTTATTTATTTACTTGACATTAAACTCATTAAGACACTAGAAGAAGGATAATAAAAGTGTCACCGTTTATGTCCCACTCCTATACTTTTTGTGACGATTGGTTGATTTAATTATTTATTCCATGATCAGAAAATGTAACGCAATTATTTTTATAAGGGATGTAACTGGTTCCTTTATCTCAAATTTGGCTTACCTGTTTTTATCCTCGTTATTTTTCATGATATCCAATTCTTCTATTGGGATCTTGCTTTTTTTTTGGCTTGTTGATTTGTTTAACATTTTGAAGACCTTGAAATCGTGATATGCCTATAACATTTTTTATTTTTATTATTCTTTATTTTTCTCGCCAGACAGTGAATTGATTCATTAAGAAAATAGTCCTCGATGAATTGATCATGAAAACCTGTAGTTGTCTTTTTTCTGGGGCCCAACACACAAACACACACACACACACACACACACACACACACACACACACACACACACACACACACACTCTCAAACACAGAGTTTGTGGTCTTGCCACACCTCACTACATAAAAAAGAGGGGAAAAACATGTGTGAGCATTTTATTGGAACCAGAATGAACAAGTGGGAGACTGAATTGTTCAGTTGCACTATTACATCTTCAGGATGTCACATTCTTGTGAATGCAGTATCTCAAAAAACACAATGACAGGATTTTTTTACCTCTTGGGCCATAACTCATAATAATAATTAATTTGGGTCGACTAAGTCTCAGTCCAATAGCACTACAAGTCTCTCTGTCCTCTTTTCTCCTGTGTTTTCATCCATATTTCAGACTCTCATGCGTGTGACTTGCCGCTGTATTTCGCTGTAGATGCTAATCAACGCTCGGCCTCGCAGCTGCTGCTGTTGCCACGCTGTTTTTCTTTTTTGCGGCGGCTCATCGAGACTCGTCCCGTCCTGAAGCCCAGAGCGGTCGCGGCCCCCCTGACCCGTCCCTCAGTTCAGAGAGGCCGACGCCGTTATTTCAAACCGCGGTGGAGCGAGATCAAGTGAGATCCGCGCCGCGTCGATACGCGCCTTTGAACCCCTCTGCCGCGGTTTGCCGAGCTCGCGATCAATAAGTACTTACTGTGACACCTTCACCTTTTTATAACGCTTGATGGGTAATGCGATCAGCCGTTCGCCTCGGAGCGAAGACGATAACACGAGGCAGGGGGACGCTCACGTTTGTTTCTTGTGGGATTAAAAACAGTCTTCAGACTGTTGTTGAAAATGTGTTTTATTATTAATTTCGCTCTTTTTTTTACCTTCACTTTGTCCAGTGTCTGAATGCCAACTCTGTGGGTGATGGAGTTGAGCAGGCAACTGTGTGGGAAGATGAGGAGGTCCAGCAAGAGGGCGCAGCTCTCCTCCTCTCCTACGTCCACCTCGGGCCTGGAGGTCCACTTCTACACCCCGGAGGTGCACCAGCTGGAGTACTTCAAGGGCTGCTACACCGCCCTGGAGCTCTGCGTGGACGCCGCCAAGAAATGCTGTGAGTGACCGACCGGTCGGCTTGTTATTGTGACGCCGAGTCGATGTTATTCATGTTGCTTCATCAGGACTGTTGCAGGATTCAGGTATCGGCAATAACTGATATTTAAAAAATAATGTCATTGATATCATGGTAAACACTGGATTATTTACACAATATCATCATGTGAAAAATGTCATAGTGATATCATGGTAATGACATTTTTAATGGATTGTTTACACAATATTATCATGTGAAAAACATGATATCAATATGACATTGTTTTATGGAGTATTTACACAATATTATAATGTGAAAATGTCATATTGATATCATGGAAATGACATTAATAATGTATTATTTACACAATATCATCATGTGAAAAATATCATGGTAATGACGTTTATAATGGATTGTTTACACACTATTATCATGTGAAAAACATAATATCAATATGACATTTTTTTATGGATTATTTACACAATATTATCATGTGAAAAATGTCATTAATATGTTTTTTTAACACGATAATATTGTGTAAATAATCCATAATTTTTTAAAATATTGACACCATGATAATTGTTTAAATGATAATATTGTGTAAATAATCCAGTGCCTCCTAAATTACACTTTGACACGGTTATGGTCACCGATGCTCACTCTCTACACTCGTAGTTTTAGTGTAATTACACGCACAATAAGTTAATGTGATTGATTGCATTTTTCAGGTCTGAATATTAATCTTTTGTTCTTTCCCTTTCCAGCCATCTCTCCCTTGTGCCATAACCTATTCGCCCTGTACGACGAGACAACCAGCCTGTGGTACCCGCCCAACTATGAGTTCAAGATCACGGATGAAACCAGCGTCAAGCTGCACTACCGCATGAGGTGAGACCACGTCGGAGTTTAATATTACCAGACGAGAGCCGAGCGCCCCGAGGCCGTGGCGGTCCACCGGAAGACTCTAAAGCAGGGGTCGAGAACCTATGGCTAAAAAAGAAAATCTCCGCCCGCCCCCCTGTAACTTTCTCTATCGCGCCAGATTACAACAGATGTAATATGAGGTCCCTTTCTTAAAGATATATTTGTTCTTTTATTAAGGTAAACGTCTGTTATTGATCGTCTCCCCCCCCCCCCCCCCCCCCCAACAAAAAAAAAAAAAAAACTATTATTACCATATGGCTCTCAATTAAATATATTTAGAAATATTTGGCTTTTATGGCTCTCCCAGTCAAAAAGGTTCCTGACCCCTGCTCTAAAGTAA
The DNA here is from genome assembly GCA_036178185.1 of Liparis tanakae. NCBI lineage: Eukaryota > Metazoa > Chordata > Actinopteri > Perciformes > Liparidae > Liparis > Liparis tanakae. The sequence continues at coordinate 2,363,357 of CM070102.1, forward strand.
TCCCTCCAAAGCGTTTGCAAGTCGCTGCCCTTTAGTGACGGAGTTCAAGTATAACGTGGTAGGTGAGTTCATCGAGCAGGTACCGCTGGTCGTGATGGGGGAACCGGGCGTTTTATCTACCATTTGATCCACATTCCAACCCAAGTATCTGGTCCAGCAGCTCTGGGTGAGGACCGGAGGCTGAACTCTGGGATTCTCGTGGTTGGAATGTGTGCGCTGTTGAAATAATACATTTTCGATCGAGATGCTTCCTGCTTGCCCCCCTTTTGGAAGAGTTATGGGTGTGTCGAAATGCGAGAGTGGGAGGACTGAACGTGAATACGAGATCGAGTTTTACAGCGTGAGCCGAGAGACACGGCGAGGTGGACGCCACGGAGGAAATCAATCGTCCATTTCTGGAATTAATTCCACTATAAGACCTTCAAAATATTGTTAACATTTTAAGCTGAAATCATCTTTCCTTGCCTCCAGCTCAGCTTCTTTGTCAATTTATATATATTTTTGTATTTGAGTTTACCGTGTAAATGAATAGCTATTTTGATTACACATATTTTTGTATACACTACCGTTCAAAAGTTTGGGGTCACTTAGAAAAAAGAAAAAAAGAAACACTTTTTTCCAATGAAAATGACATTAAATTAATCAGAAATACGCTCTCTACATAGTTAATGTGGTAAATGACTATTCTTTGTTTTTTTAACAGTTTTAGAGGCCCATCTCCATGTTCTAGTGGTACATCGTGTTATCGCCTTAGAAGACGAGCAGAGGGGTACAACCCCCCTGAAACCCTTTTTCTTGCTTTTTTTTAGAACTTTTTATTTTGCATTTTCCACAAACAGATTATTCCTTGACATTGAAACTCTTTTTATGTGAGCGCAGCTGAAAACAGTTATGCTGGTGAGAGAAGCTCTAAAACTGGCCTTCCTTTGAGCCACAAGTTTGAAGAACAACACTATTATTTACAATGAAAATCATTATTTCTAACCTCGTCAATGTCTTAACTATATTTTGTATTAATCTTGTATTAATTTAATAAATAAAAGTGTGAGTTTTCATGGAAGACACAATTGTCTGGATGACCCCAAACTTTTGAACGGTAGTGTATACTGGGCATTTTTTTTAAACATTTTATTGCTTACCTGTACGTATAAATGCTGCTGCAGCAAAAGTATCTCCCCTTCCCGGATTAATAAACCATCTATTATTCTATTATTAGACGGATGTGCACTCGCCATCAGAGGAACCTGGAGGGCATTATATACTTAACTTAACTATGGACAATTTTCCATCGTACCCTGATTTTAAAAGGGACATCATTTGAGTCAGGAGGACAAGCAATGTCATATTTGTCGCTGACTGGATTAAATTCAAGAGTCCAGTCCCTCTTTAGAGATAACATTTCATGCAGGGGTGTGTGTGTGTGTGTGTGTGTGTGTGTGTGTGTGTGTGTGTGTGTGTGTGTGTGTGTGTGTGTGTGTGTGTGTGTGTGTGTGTGTGTGTGTGTGTGTGTGTGTGTGTGTGTGTGTGTGTGTGTGTGTGTGTGTGTGTGTGTGTGTGTGTGTGTGTGTGTGTGTGTGTGTGTGTGTGTGTGGTGTGTGTGACTGTGGTGTCAATGACACTTCCTCTTTCTCTGCGCTCTGCTTTGACAGCCGCTGGTGGAGAGAGGAGTGTGAAGCACGAAGCCTCTCTGCGGCGTGTCGGTGTAGACGCTTTGCGTTCTGCAGTCTGTTGTGCAAGGCAGCGCACGTGGTCGCGTCTGGATGCACGCACGACCGGCAGCGTAACGGTGCAAACGCATACATGCATCTTATTTTAGTGCCAGCACCAGCGTGCTTATATCGCTGCTTTGTTACATTATATAGTTCTCATTTGAAGTACCTGTTGCCCTGCACACTGGCCCGTGTCTTAAAATAGTACAAAAGGAGGTCGTCCAAAACTCGGAACAGACGGAGATGATATATTTATATATTGATATATATCTATATATATAGATATATATCCACTGAAAAGCAACACCTGCTAGCTGAAAATTGCTTTATTTCAGAGTAAACGGGGAAAAAAGGCGAAACCTAAAAGGAAAGAAAACTCACGTTTTGTGAGAGAAATGTTATTCGTGGACATTTTAACCCTTTAAAAACTGCACATATAAAACAGGTAGAAATGGACCGTTTCATGAAGTATTGTTGCTCTGTGCACACACACACACACACATACAGAGGTCATTTATAAAGCTCCAATTTTCTTTTACCAACCTCCAATCCATGCAAACTCAAGGTGTTGCGGATTCAACTAACATCCTTCTTCCTGGATTCCTTTCAAAACCTCGTAGTAAGTTCCGTGTGTCGTGTCATGCCACCGAGAGCCGTTCACAGCCACGATCACCATGCATTCATTTCGTTGAATTGTTTTTTTCCCCCTCAGATTTTACTTCAGAAACTGGCACGGCACCACCGAGGGAGAGTCCCCCGTCTGGAGACACTGCATCAGTAAACTCAGAGGAGGTCTCAGCCCACAGAAAACACCAGAGGGAACCCCCCTACTGGACGCCGCCTCTCTGAACTACCTGTTTGCCCAGGTGAAAACATTACTGATTACCAAGGCCCTTATTCATATCGTTATTTGAGAGTGTTAGGCATTTTTCATTGTTTCCCAATATATTAGCATTTTGTTATTTCTTCCTTTTTAAGACAAGATAAGATAATATATTCATTTATTAGTCCCACAGTGGGGACATTTCAGGATCACAGCAGTGGATGTACATTAGAGCATTAATAAGAATAAAAGATAAAAAAATAAAAATACAAAATACTAATACTACGACTAAAATACAAAATACTAATACTAAGTTACTAAATACTAAAATACAAATACTAATACTAAATGACTAAATACTAAATACTACAAGGGGGAAAACAAAGTAAAGTGCAGAGTAAAGTAAGGTAAGTAAAGTGCTGAGTAAAGTAAGTAAAGTGCAGAGTAAAGTAAGGTAAGTAAAGTGCTGAGTAAAGTGTTGAGTTTGATTTTGGAAGTGCATTCTGATTTTAAAAAGCACCAACGTCACAGTTGAGTTTCAAAAGAACAACAACTGGGAGGAAATGCAACAACGATCCCAGGAAGTGCTTCAATCAGTCCAGTTTAATTGAGAGACGTTGCAAATACAATTCTTTAATTAATTAAAATTTAAAAAAAACGTGGGAAAGTTGTAACTGGATTGTCAAATGGTGCAAAATACAAGACATCCCTCTAAATAATTGATAAATGATTCAGTCTCGCGCTCTATAGTTCTACTACATCTTGACAGGATTTTTGTGCTACTTCAAAGAGCTAAAAAAAGATGTGTTTTTGTTGTTGCACAGGGCCAGTATGACTTCCAGACGGGCGTGGTTCCTCTGAGGGTGTCCCACTCGGAGGCGGAGCAACACGAGATAGAGAATGAGTGCTTGGGCATGGCCGTGCTCGCCATCACTCACTACACCACAAACATGGACACGACCTCCCCCACCGCTTCCCATGAACTCAGGTACCACACAGCTGGGATGGTGCTACCTTATTGATTAGGATAGATAACAACCCCCATATAAGGGTGATGGTGGCCGCGCCTTTCCGGTGCCATGTTGCCTATTTATACGACATGTACTGAAGTGTCCCAAGTCAGATAAGCGCTTCGCCCGCATGCATTTCCTTACCTTGAAAAAACGTGCACAAAGTACAGGGCGTACGTACTGAGAGGGGATTGTTCATAAATGTCTACAGTTTGTACGGTCATGAAAATCCTTGAAAAGTCCTGGAATTTTAAAATGGTTATTTCCAGTCCTGGAAAAGTTCTGGAATAAAATAAAATGCCAAAAGTTTTGGAAAAGTCATGAAAAATGTGTTATATTCATATGTTCATTTATGATGAGTTTTAAATAATGATTGTTTTTTAAAAGAATGATGCTCTTAAAATAAAGCATTTCATAATGGCACATTTTCCACACTGCAAGTGAACGCACCTTAACATTTTTATTCTTCAAACTATTGTCTCTTATTCATTGTTGTCATTTAAGGTTTTACACTGTATGCTTTGAAATCCTCATTGTTAGTTTGAAATATGACATTTTCTCACTTTTTCATGTTTACACTGAGATTTCACAAAAATGTTTTGTCATGGAAATTTGGTTTAAAGTCCTGGAGACATGGCCACCATGTGCATGAACTATCTACATCCCTCTTTCTCTCTTCGTCCCACCAGCTACAAGCGTTTCATCCCGGAGTCTCTGAACTGCAACATTAAGCAGCGCAACGTGCTGACGCGCATCCGCATCAACAACGTCTTCAAGAAGTTCCTCAGCGAGTTCAAGCGGCGCACGATGAAGGACAGCAAGATCACGCTGTACGACCTGAAGATCAAGTACCTGGCCACGCTGGAGGGCCTGACCGGCAGCCTGGGCAGCGAGCTGTTCGAGCCCATCTCGCTCAGCGTCGTGCAGGAAGGAGATCTCTGCAACGGAGGCTACTACGGTGAGAATGCAGGGGGGGGGGTCACGGCGGGAGGTGGCGAGGGATTGAGTTCTCGGGCAAGCTTTTTTTTTTAGATATAGTTTTTAATCCACGTGGGAGTTGGTGTGGGTCAGTCGTTATTAGGACTGTCTTTCAACCCGGAGGTTGGTGGTTCAATCCCCGCCATACGGTGTATGAATGTAACACGTAAAGTGTCTTTGAGTACCTTAAAACCACTTTGTAAATTGTATGTATTATTTTATTTCATTTATTTTATTTTATTTATATTATTTATTTTAATTATTTTATTTATTTTAATTCTTTTAATTCTTTTATTTCTTTTACATTTTTATTATGTAATAACTGTGTATTTAAAACTGTCTTAAGGGAGAGAAATATTGATGATTATTGTTAAAATATTAAGCATGACCGGAATAAAATAGTCCCTACCACAAAACTATTTATAAAGGCCTTTTGCTATAGCTGAATCAGCCGTATTGCATTATAGTGGTTATGTGTTAGTTTGGTGTGTTTCTAAAATATCCTTTATATATATTAAAAATAAACAAATAAATACACCTAAAACATTGTGGGTGTTTGTGCAGATAGTGAAAACCAAAAGTCACAATAACCCAAGTGTGATGTTTTCAAACCACAAACGCAGCACGACTAAAATCAGAGTGAACTTACAGTAAGTAGCCAATAACACAATTCTCCAGGCTTTACTTATCTTCTTTTACTTCTTCTTTACGTGTCTGCAAGAGTTTCCGAAGAACAATATTGGGAAACCAATTAACTAAACGTCTGAGTATTTCTCCGATGATTTGACTGGCGCCCTGAAGCTGCTGCGTGAGTAACTGCTGCTCGGTTCTGTGTCTCCAGGCTTCTCCAGCCACAGCCGGGAGCAGAGCCTGAACATGAAGACCAGCCACGACATGCACGTCCTGGTGACCGGCACCACCGGCATCTCCTGGAGGAAGAAGCCCGCTACAGTGAGTGGACCTGTGTGTGTTAAAGGCATGACGATAAAACCCCAGTTTCACTCGTTAAATGTCATATCATTTAGTTTTTTTACTGTATTTATATTTATTTTTCATCTATATGCTATGGCAATTTGTACCGAAACAATACACTTCTCTTTACATACAAAATATTGTATGATAAATATCAATAACTCCCCTGTTAGTAGCTACAAAATACATGTTTATATATGAAAGATTAGGATTTAAAGTAAAAATTAATGCAATCACAAGTTCCGTTCTGATACCTGAACAAGTTCAGGAGTATGACAAAGAAAATGTAAAGTATGTTAAACTCAATACAAAGTCTTTAAATCAAGTCAAAAGTTCCAATTCCCTCTTATAATATTAGTATTTTAAAAAACACATGTTTTGGTGCTTGGTTGCCAATTGTGTCCAATCAACAGAGAGAGCAAGTTGAGGTTTATTTTATATTTACATATAAAATAAATTGGCCATATATATATATATATATATATTTATATATATATATATATATATATATATATATATATTAATTAAATAAATTGGCCGTAAGTGAACACTTTTCCTTATTATTTTGATTATGACGGGCTGAAATACTTGAAGAGCAGTGCTGTTGTCTTTATTTTGTTCCAGTATTTCTTAATTAGGGCTTATAGAGATAACAACACGTCCAAATGTCTCCCGAACAACCTCCCACCGCTCATTATTATTTAGATGATAATATTTGACATTTGAAAAATACTTCTTCTTCTATAAACCGTGTGTGTGTATATCTTGTAAATAGTCGCCCGGGATCGGCAAAGAAAAGGGCAAATCAAAGAAGAACAGGTTGGATGGAAAACAGAAAAATGCCAAGAAGGTGGACATGAACGAAGGCTGGGTGGCGTTCTGTGACTTCCACGAGATCACGCACACGGCCATCAAAGAGGCGACGGTCACCATCTCCAAACAGGACAACAAGAGGATGGTGAGACCCCCCCCCCCATGTTGTGTAATGTTTCACAACACACTCATTCGGATATTTGCTCTGAAGCCTGCTTATAGTTTCACACATTAATAGTCAACATCGTCATCTATTCCTGATTAACACCAGGATTAACAGTCATTCTATGGTCTTGTTTTTTGGAACACTGATAGATGCTTTAAGACAATCGCTGTCAGTCAACCTGTCAGTTTATGTGACATCCTATTCACTCAATGCAGGGTTCGTACGGTCATGGAAAACCTGGAAAAGTCATGGAATTTCATAATGGTCATTTCCAGGCCTGGAAAAGTCATGGAAAAAACTTAAATCATAAAAGTTTTGAAAAAGTCATGGAAATTTGTGATAATCACGTGTTCATTTACGGAGAGTTTGAAATAATCAATATGTTTTTTAAAGAAAGACTCAAAATGTAAGCCGGCGTACGCTCTCAATACGCCACATTTTCTAAATTGTTCATGTTTATACCGAGATTTCAGTTTTTGTTATGGAAATTTGGTTTAAAGTCATGGAAAAGTCCTGGAAATCCACTGGTCAAAATGTGTAAGAACCCTGATAGATGCTTTAAGACAATCGCAGTCTGTCAACCTGTCAGTTTATGTGACATCCTTTTCACTTAATGTTAATGTGTAGAAACGTAAACATGTGACCAGTAGCCACGATGTGCCTCTTGCCTCCTTCTACATGCTATTACCTCCACTAATGCACCGCCATCAAGACGGATGTTGCTCTTTTAGATCGCCCTCTGGAGTGTTGTGGCTTCGTAATGGCTCCTGTCCTCACCTCCTCCTCCTCCTCCCTCTCTCTCTCTCTCCTCGTCTCTTCTCAGGAGTTGCACATGGCCTCCAGGGGTGAGGCTCTGTCCTTCGCGGCGCTCGTGGACGGGTACTTCCGGCTGACGGTGGATGCCCACCACTTCCTGTGCAAGGAGGTGGCCCCTGCGTCAGTGGTGCACAACATCAATAACGGCTGCCACGGACCCATCTGGTTAGTGCCGGCAGTTTGAATGTAAATGTGTATATTTCCTCACAAAAACACAGTTGTTTATAGCCGTGCGAGACACCAGAGATGGCGGGCAAGCGACGAGTACAAAAGTGTTTCCTGCAGTATTATCCGATATGCCAGAAGGTATCAAAGTACATGTACTACTGTACAGAAGTAAGAAGGTGACGAGTGTGATCTCCAAACTTTAACCCATATTTATCTACATACAAGGGTTCATACGGTCACGGAAAACCTGGAAAAGTCCTGAAATTAAAAAATATTTTAATTTAGAGTAATTTAAATCCATTGGTCAACATGTGTATGAACCCTGTACATTCTTTATTTATTACTGTATTGCCTGTAAAGAAAGAAGTCAAGCATTGAATGTAATATAATGAGAAGAAGGTGGAATAGACGGTAAGCAATTTATTTTGTCTGGCACAAATATTTACTCAAAAGTAGATTTTAAGATGCATGTTTAAAAAAAAAGAAGAAGAATTGTCTGTATATATATATATATATATATATATATATATATATATATATGTATTAAAGCAATTGTCCGTATTATATATATAATATATATATATAATTTATATATATGTATTAAAGCAATTGTCCGTATTATATATATAATATATATGTATTATATATATATAATATATATATATATAATTTATATATATATATATATATATTTATATATATATATATATATATATATATATATATATATATATATATATATATTATATATATATATAATACGGACAATTCATTATATATATATATATATATGTATTAAAGCAATTGTCCGTATTATATATATATATAATTTATATATATGTATTAAAGCAATTGTCCGTATTATATATATAATATATATGTATTATATATATATAATATATATATATATATAATTTATATATATATATATGTATTAAAGCAATTGTCCGTAATATATATATAATTTTTATATATATATATATATATATATATATATATATATATATATATATATATATATATATATATATATATAAATGAATTGTGTGTGTATATATTAATATATTAATTAATTTAACAGGCTATTGATGATGTCATTATTACTGTCCCCCCCCCCCACCCCCATGATTCATTGTGCTTTCCCTTCCCCAGCACGGAGTACGCCGTCCACAAGCTGCGTCAGGAGGGCAACGAGGAGGGCACCTACATCCTGCGCTGGAGCTGCACCGACTACGAGTACATCATCATCACCGTGGTCTGCAACGAGGTAGCGGAGACTTGTTATTCTAGCTTTTTATTAGGAAACTAAGAACCTGTCCCATGTCTTCAAAGTGTAGGGTAATAGCATCACACACACACACAGACACTCACAAGCACCAACCTACATATTGTATTGGAAACGTACGCACCTTCATACTCTGTGTGAAAGTTAAGATAAGATTTGATCATCTTTTATTAGTATGACAGCAGCGACGGGGCAAAGTGCTCACGAGACGTGGTAAAAAACAAGTGATACGAACATAGCAGCAGAAGGTAAACATGCTGCGGTACTGAATAATGTATACAACACTCTACACACACGGCAGAACACATCTACACAACACTCTACACACATCGGTCTGTTCCCACGGTGTGTTGACCTTAATGCTGCAGAGGTGGGAGTGTGTAGAGTGTGTAGAGTGTGTAGAGTGTGTAGAGTGTGTAGAGTGTGTTGAGGTCGACTGTGTGTGTGAACGTGTGGAAGAGGAGACGCTCTGTGTCTGCAGAGCTTCAGAGGAACGCATCTCAAAGGGTTCCTCTCTCTCTCCTGTTCTTGTTCTCGTGTTCCCCCTCTCTCTCTCTCTCTCTCTTATTCTCACTCTTTATCTCTCGTTCTTTCTCTCTCGTTCTCTTATTCTCTCTCATTCCCTCTCTCTCTCCTGTTCTCTCTCTTGTTCTCTCATTCCCTCTCTTTCTCTCCTGTTCTCTCTCTTGTTCTATCTCGTTCTTTCTCTCTCGTTCTCTTTCGTTCTCTCTCTCCCTCTTTCATTCTCACTCGTGCTCGCTTTTCCCCCTCTCCCTCTCTCTCATTCTCTCCCTCTCTCGTGTTCCCTCTCGCTCGTTCTCTCTTATTCTCTCTCATTCCCTCTCTCTCTCTCTCTCTTGTTCTCTCTTTCGTTCTATCTCGTTCTTTCTCTCTCCTGTTCTTTCTCATTCCCTTTCTCTCTCTTGTTCTATCTCGTTCTTTCTCTCTCGTTCTCTTTCGTTCTCTCTCGCTCGTTCTCGCTCTTTCCCCCTCTCTCTCATTCTCTCTCTCCCTCTACCTCTCATTCTCTCTCGGTCTCTCGTTCTCTCTCGTTTTCTTTCTCTTTCTCCCTCTCGTTCTCTCTCGCTCGTTCTCGCTTTTTCCCCCTCTCTCTCATTCTCTCTCGTGCTCTTTCTCTCTCTCCCTCTACCTCTCATTCTCCCTCGGTCTCTCTTTTTCTCTCGATTTCTTTCTCTTTCTCCCTCTCGTTCTCTATCTCGTTCTTTCTCTCTCCTGTTCTCTCTCATTCCCTTTCTCTCTCTTGTTCTAACTCGTTCTTTCTCTTTCGTTCTCTCTCGCTCATTCTCGCTCTTTCCCCCTCTCTCTCATTCTCTCTCGTGCTCTTTCTCTCTCTCCCCCTCTCTCTCATTCTCTCTCGGCCTCTCTTTTTCTCTCGATTTCTTTCTCTTTCTCCCTCTCGTTCTTTCTCTCCCCTGTTCTCTCTCATTCCCTTTCTCTCTCTTGTTCTATCTCGTTCTTTCTCTTTCGTTCTCTCTCGCTCATTCTCGCTCTTTCCCCCTCTCTCTCATTCTCTCTCTCCCTCTACCTCTCATTCTCTCTCGGCCTCTCTTTTTCTCTCGATTTCTTTCTCTTTCTCCCTCTCGTTCTCTCTTTCGTTCTATCTCGTTCTTTCTCTCTCGCTCATTCTCGCTCTTTCCCCCTCTCTCTCATTCTCTCTCGTGCTCTTTCTCTCTCTCCCCCTCTCTCTCATTCTCTCTCTCCCTCTACCTCTCGATTTCTTTCTCTTTCTCCCTCTACCTCTCATTCTCTCTCGGCCTCTCTTTTTCTCTCGATTTCTTTCTCTTTCTCCCTCTCGTTCTCTCTCGTTTTCTCTTGATCTCTCTCGACCTCTTACGTCCCCCCAGATGGACCTGCGTGAGTCCCGCCCGGTGTGCCAGTATAAGAACTTCCAGGTGGAGGTGTCGCCCAGCGGGTTCCGTCTGTTCGGCACGGAGACGTTCCGCTCCTCCCTGGTGGAGCTGCTGCAGCACCTGGAGGGCCAGAGACTCCGCACCGACAACCTGCACTTCACGCTGCTGCGCTGCTGCCCCCCCCAGCCCAGAGGTGAGCGGCGCACCTGGGCCACGCCCCCCCCCCCCCCCCCCCCCCCCCGCCTAGAGCGCACCTGAGGAGCGTTAAATAGTGTTCTCTAAAAGAGACGATTGTAAAACACGACAACACAAGGACCGATAATACATTACAGGTCATTTAGAGTTACAAGTTACATGAACATTCATACAGCTGCTTCTTCTTCTTCTTCTTCTTCTTCTTCTTCTTCTTCTTCTTCTTCTTCTTCTTCTTCGATTCTTCTTCTTCTTCGATTCTTCTTTGATTTTTCTTCTTCGATTCTTCTTGTTCTTGTTTTTCTTGTTGTTGTTGTTGTTGTTCTTCTTCTTCTTCTTCTTCGATTCTTCTTTGATTCTTCTTCGATTCTTCTTCTTGTTCATGTTTTTCTTGTTGTTGTTGTTGTTGTTGTTCTTCTTCTTCGATTCTTGTTCTTGTTTTTCTTGTTCTTCTTCGATTCTTTTTCTTCGATTCTTCTTCTTTGATTCTTTTTCTTTGATTCTTTTTCTTCGATTCTTCTTTTTCTTCTTTGATTCTTGTTCTTCTTGTTCTTGTTCTTGTTGTTCTTGTTCTTCGATTCTTCTTCGATTCTTTTTCTTCTTTGATTCTTTTTCTTCTTCGATTCTTCTTTTTCTTTGATTCTTCTTTGATTTTCTTCTCCTTCTTTTTTATCTTCTTCTTCTTCAAGTTTATTAACATTTTTTACTTGTTAATAAATAGCAATGCGTGTGTGGTTGTGTTCCTAGCTGACTGAGGTTAACTGAAGCTGGCAGTGTGTGTGTGTGTGTGTGTGTGTGTGTGTGTGTGTGTGTGTGTGTGTGTGTGTGTGTGTGTGTGTGTGTGTGTGTGTGTGTGTGTGTGTGTGTGTGTGTGTGTGTGTGTGTGTGTGTGTGTGTGTGTGTGTGTGTGTGTGTGTGTGTGTGTGTGTGTGTGTGTGTGTGTGTGTGTGTGTGGTTTCCGGAGCTGAACCACAGTTCTTGTATTTACGTCGCTCAGGAAAAGGTGGAGCCACGTGTGACGGATGTGTTGAGCTGTTTGTCGCTGTGGCTTTTTGTTATTGTCATGAGACTGAAGTATTGTGTTGTTTACGAAGATGAGTTATAGAACTGTGTTTCGCCACTACAAACTATTAACTGTGTATTCGTGTTTTGGGTCCACGCAGGATTTCACAAACGATACAATAACAGACCGTCGGTATTTAATGGCGGCCGGGTGAAGGACCACGTGGTTTGGGCAATTGTGTGCAGCTGAATTATTATAATTATATAAATTATATAGAGTGTTAGACTCTATGATGAGGTCAAGGGGTGAACACCTGGGTGCATGTTGTCTTTGGGTTTCGCACAAAAAAACTCTGATTGCATTTTACAGGTGGTAAATGTAAATCTCTCTCTCTCTCTCTCTCTCTCTGTCTCTCTCTCTTGACCTATCCCTCTCTCTATCTTTTTAATAAAATTCAATTGGCTTTTTTTGACATGAATGTAGCAATAAAAGTATTTCCAAAGATAAATACAAATTAAAAAAAATACAATTCATATGAATAACAACAATAATAATAAAACATAATAACAATAATAATAAATCGTAAACAACCATACCGAAAGAGTGCGTGTGTGTAGTTGTGTGCGCATGTATGGGTGTGTGTAGGTGTGTGTGTGACCATGGATCAAGCTGTTGCCAAAATGTTTCTCTCTCTCTCTCTCTCTCTCTCTCTCTCGCCCCTCGTAAACCACAGTGCGCTGGTTTTTGTCACAACACCCACAGAAACACGCGTGTACGTGTCGTACGGTAACGGGCACAGGGAAGATGTTTTTGCTTTATCCTCCCACGCAAAGCGCTGTGTGCGTGTGTGCGTGCGTGTGTGTGTGTGTGTGTGTGTGTAAGAATAAACTGAATCGGTTTGGCAACCCGACCCACAGCGTAGCAGTGTTACCTCATGTAAACACTTTTTCCTTCCCGGCTGAGTGAAGGAACGCGTTACAATAACACGACCGTTCTCATTGAGGGATTATCGACGTAAACAAGTGTCAACTCTGCAGATTTTAACAACAAGATCAAACATTTTGAACATGTTTTTTTATGAAAATGGCAATTGTTCCGTTGTAGGATGAATGTACAAGAAGCCAGGGATGCTCCTTTTTTAAACGGGGTTCGTACGGTCATTGAAAACCTGTAAAAGTCACGGAATTTAAAAAAAAAATGTAAATCCCAAAAGTTTTGGAAAAGTCATAAAACTTTTGTTATATTCATATGTTCATTTACGCTGAGTTTTAAATAGTTAATAATGCTTTTTAATGAAAAGACGCTCAAAGTAAAAGCCGGCGTACGCTTCATTTGAGTCATTTACGGTTATTTACTGTATGCTTTTGAATTCTCATTGTTAGTTTAAATATGACATTTTCTCTCTTTTTCATGTATACACCGAGATTTAAAAACGTGTCTGGTCACATTGGTTTCGCTCTCAAGTTTGGTGGCCATAGCAACAGTATTTTAGGGAAGCGGTCGAGATAATCCACTCTGCCAGGGAAGTGTAGATTCATAATAATAATAAATATTCTAACTTTTTTCATATGTACACCGAGATTTTTACCAAATGTTTGCACATGGAAATTTGATTTAAAGTCCTGGAAAAGTCCTGGAAAGCCATTGTTCAACATGTGTATGCACCCTTTTAAATATGTGTGTGTGTGTGTGTGTGTGTGTGTGTGTGTGTGTGTTGCAGAGGTCTCTAACCTGCTGGTGGTCACTAAGGATCGAGCTCCAGCCACTCAGACGCCGCTGCAGGAGAGTCAGCTGAGCTTCCATCGCATCCTCAAGGAAGAGATTGAACAGGTACGCCCTCCACGTTGTCATGGCAACGCAGTACTTATAATATGCCCCCCCCCCCCCGAAAAAGATAATGTAAACGTCTCCCCTGTGTTTCCCTGTCTACCTGGAATAAAAAAGAACTTTCTCTGAACCTAAATTACATTTAAATTACATTTAACGACATTTCCGGAAGCGTTTGCACGCCGCGTGTAACCGCCGCGTGTAACCGCCGTTTTCCCCCGCCGTTTTCCCCGCCGCGCTCGCCAGGAGGAGCACCTCGGCCTCGGCACGAGAACCAACATCTTCTCGGGCACCCTGAGGGTGAAGAGCGAGGAGGAGGAGGACGCCGGTTACTCGTCCTTCCAGGAGGTCAAGGTGGTCCTGAAGGTGCTGGGCTCCGGACACAGGGACATCTCCCTGGTGAGACGCCACACACACACACACACACACACACACACACACACACACACACACACACACACATCCAGCCACCATCCCCCGGCTCATAAACGTGTGTGTGTCCTTCTTGTTCACAGGCCTTCTTTGAAACGGCCAGCATGATGCGACAGGTGTCTCACAAGCACATCGTGCTGCTGTACGGGGTGTGTGTCCGCCACCAGGAAAGTGAGTGTGTTGTACAGTGGTCTCTGTGTGTGTTTTTATGAGCGCGTTGTGCGGTTTCATACACGCTTGTTGTGTTCAGATATCATGGTGGAAGAGTTCGTCCAGCCGGGACCGCTGGACCTGTTCATGAGGAGGCAGCAGAGCCCTCTGGGAACGCCCTGGAAGTTCCAGGTGGCCAAGCAGCTGGCCTCGGCTCTCAGCTACTTGGTGAGGCGGGAAAACACACACACACACACACACACACACAGGTACACACGGGTACACGTACGTACACAAGCTATAGCAAGTGGTGTATGCATCCTTGGGATTACCTGCACCATGTTTTTATCGCCACAATCTTTAGATGTGCCCTCTTGTTTTTGGACTAATAGGTGTGTGTGTGTGTGTGTGTGTGTCTGTAGGAGGACAAAAAGCTGGTCCACGGCTTTGTGTGTGCCAAAAACATTCTGCTTGCCAGAGACGGGCTGGACACGGAGAAAGGAGGACCCTTCATCAAGCTCAGCGACCCGGGAATACCAATCACAGTCCTCACCAGAGAGGGTGAGGGTCCTCTCTCTCTCTCTCTCTCTCGCTGTCTCTCTCGCTGTCTCTCTCTCTCGCTGTCTCTTTACCACTCCCTTTCTACTTTTACCTCACCCTCTCCCTCTCTCTCTCTGTCTCTTTACCTCTCCTCTTTTTCCCTCTCTCTTATTACCTCTCCCTCTCTCTGTCCTTTTACCTCTCCCTCTCCCTTTCTCTTTTTACCTCACCCTCTCCCTCTCTCTTATTACTTCTCCCTCTCTCTGTCCTTTTACCTCTCCCTCTCTCTTTTTACCTCACCCTCTCCCTCTCTCTCTCTGTCTCTTTCCCTCTCTCTTATTACCTCTCCCTCTCTCTGTCCTTTTACCTCTCCCTCTCCCTTTCTCTTTTTACCTCACCCTCTCCCTCTCTCTTATTACCTCTCCCTCTCTCTGTCCTTTTACCTCTCTCCCTTTCTCTTTTTACCTCACCCTCTCCCTCTCTCTTATTACCTCTCCCTCTCTCTGTCCTTTTACCTTACCCTCTCTCTTTTTACCTCACTCTCTCCCTCGCTCTGTCCTTTTACCTCACCCTCTCTCCTTTTCTCTTTTTACCTCACCCTGTCCTTCTCTCTCTCTCTCTCTCTCTCTCTCTCTCTCTCTCTCTAAAATGGAAACCTAGCTGGTCACCAAATAGCTGCCGTGGAAGAACCTGTCAGAATAACTTCCTCTCTCTCTTTCCCGGTCAGCTGTAAATAACAATGAAGCCAAAATGGGAACACGTGAAATACCACAAGAGCACGTAAACCTGTATGCGATGAGGAGGATGAGGAAGATGAGGAAGATGAGGATGTTTATGTTGCTTCGTCTGAATTGGATTTCCCGACCGAGCCGACCGTATCGGCGATATATAATTTGAATGTCTCCCGTAAACATTGCGTTGTGCAGACTCTCTCTCGGACTGTACTTTATAAATTGAATCCTGCGATAACAACAACGAGTCCGTTTCTCAGACTTTAGTCCGTTTCTCAGACTTTAGTCCGTTTCTCAGACTTTAGTCCGTTTCTCAGACTTTAGTCCGTTTCTCAGACTTTAGTCTCCCCTCCGCCGGCCTCGTGTTTCCGTTCGCCCGTGGAGCCTCGTGTTGCGTAATGGACCGCAGAGCGCCTGCACACATGCATTCTGCAAAACCGCCGGAGCGACTGGAAACGTTCCTCTGATCGCATCGCGCCCCTTGGGAAAAGCTCCCCTCCCCCTATTTTTGTGTTCCCAGAAAGCTCTACAGTTCTCCCTTCACTCAAAGAGGTCTTCCAGTTACACATCGACGTCCTCGTGCGTTTATGGATTTGATTGAACACGCAGTGGGTAAAGTGCTGAGGAACCCACTGGGAGGGGCTCTTCCCTCTTCCCTTCTTCCCAGCAATCTCTCGATTGCTCTCGCGTCCATTCATTACCGTCCGTCTTCTTTCTCTCAATTATCCTCTTCCCCGCTGCTGTTTCTTCCTCTCCATCGTCCCCCTTCGCTCCGTTCAGACCGTCTCCTCTTCAGTCCGCCTCCTCTTTCCCCGCAGGCCGCGCTGCATGCACTCACTGACACGCACCCCTCAGCCGGTGGAGGTCGGCCAGTCGGTCGGATTCTATTTCAGCCGTCCCGAAGCAGCCGAAGACCTTTTTTTAGCCCCCGTGGATCCATTCAGGTCGCGTTTTTAAACCTGATTCCCGTCCAGTCGCATTGTTAGTCCTTCTCATCGAGCATGTCGGCTCAGATCCACGAGGTCACGTTCTAACCACCACTTCTAAAATGTTGCTTTTAAGTTTATGGGCATAGAAAAATTATGATATGAACGTACGGTAGTGGAACATCTGGAAAAGTCATGGAATTTTAAAATGGTTATTTACAGGCTTGGAAGAGTCGTTTTTTTTATCCCAAAGGTTTTGGGAAAGTCATAGAAATATGTTTTATTCATATGTGCATTTACTTGGTATATACTGCATGCTTTGGAATTGTCATTATTCGTTTTAAATATGACATTTTCTCACTTTTTTCACGTATACACTGAGATTTCACAACATTTTTGGTGATAGAAATGTGGTTTAAAGTCCTGGACACCCATTGCTCAACCCCGATCGTAGAGTCAATAACATCCACGAGTCATTATCCTGAGATCTGTAAAGACTTGACAAAACCCTTTGATGAAAAAGGGTATTCATTGTCAAGGACATTCAACCGATGCCATATATATATATATATATATATATATATATATACAGAGAAATAACAATATTATATTACACAAAAATAGAAGGATTGATGGTTACAGGTATGGTTATGATATCTCAGGCAATTAATATAAAAGTTATAACATTTATTTTTACAATCAAAAACTTGAAACGATGAAGGCACTTGCAAATGACACGGTAGTACACCATGTAAACCTAACTTTGGTGTTTCATTTGTACCTCTTTACTTAAGATTTCATTTAAAATCTTTTTTTTTTGTTTTCCTTCATTTTGATATCTCAAGGTATCTTAAGGTATTTTTGGGTCAGAAGATCAAAGAGTGAATCATACGTGGTGATATCTGAGGACGCGTCCTTGGAGGGTAAACTTGTGTCTGCCTGTGTGTGTGTGTGTGTGTGTGTTGCAGAGTGTGTGCATCGCATCCCGTGGATCGCTCCCGAGTGTGTGAAGAGCACGTCGTCCCTCAGCGTCGCCGCCGACAAGTGGGGCTTCGGGACCACCCTGTGGGAGATCTGCTACGATGGAGAGGTCCCCCTCAAGGACAAGAAGCTCATAGAGGTATAGAGGCTGTGACCACACGGCCAATGTGGTGTTTACCATGAAAACTCACACTTTTATTCATCAAATAAATTGCAAAATGAATATAACATCTAGTCAAGACATTGACAAGGTTTGTAAATATTAATGTAGTTCTTCTTGTGGCTCAAAAGAAGGCCAGTCTTATAGCTTCTCTCAGCAGCATAACTGTTTTCAGCTGCGCTCACATAAAAAGGGTTTTAAAGGGTTTTCTACCCCTCCGCTAGTCTTCTAAGGCGATAACACAATGTACCACTAGAACATGGAGATGGGCCTCTACACACTATATAGAGATTTCATTAACACCAGAGAATAGTCATTACACATTAACTATGTAGAGTTATGATTCATTTAATGTTATCTTCATTGGAAAAAACAGTGCTTTGAAAAATAAGGACATTTCTAAGTGACCCCAAACGTTTGACTGGTAGTGTATCTACATGCACATGCATCTAAATAAATGAACACCTCATTCACGTGTGCAGAGGGAGAGGTTCTATGAAACCGAGTGCCAGCTGTCCACCCCGGACTGCGAAGAGCTGGCTGAGCTGATGACCCACTGCATGACCTACGACCCCAAGAAGAGACCTTTCTTCAGGGCCATTGTCAGAGACATAGACATGCTGGAGGAAAAGAGTATGTATGAGGGTCATCACTTTACAATGTTGGGTATTATATTGAATATTATGTTTTTATTTTTGTCTTCCTGCCTTTTGGCTAAAAGCAGGTACAGGTTTAAAAGCCGTTATTTACAGTTGGAACATGATGCGTTTCTCAATGTTTTCATGTTTTGTATAGCAGCAACTCAGGAGAGAGAGAGAGAGAGAAAGAGAGAGAGAGAGAGAGTTGTTTACTCAACTCAGATGTTCATGAGGAAGTTCACTGAGCACATTGTCCCTGAACTGCCCCTCAACTGGGCCCCATGGCAACATAATGGACTCTGTTCTTCCCCCTACTGGACAGAAATAGACACTGCAGTCAGTCTTACTAAAACCTAAATATCTTAAGTGTTTTACCTCATTGACCTCATATTAAAATCTCAAGACAGCTAGAATATCAATCTACAATACATGGCATCTATAACGGTTTGAAAATTCAGTTTTTATTCAATAAACCATTTGAAATTATTGTTATTGGTGGTACAAAAACAAGTCGTGCTTGAGATAGACATTCGTGTTTTTGACCGGGCACAGAAACATAAGCACAGATGTTTTTTTGCTGAAACCACAATCGACTTCCTGTGCGCCTCCGTTGAATAAAAGACACGTTTCACCCGCCGTGTTTTAATGAAAATGTTTGTTTCCATCTCCCAGACCCGTCGATCCAACCCCAGCCGACGCCAGAGGTGGACCCCACTATGTTTGAAAAGAGATTCCTCAAGAAGATCAGAGATCTGGGAGAGGTAAGGTCGTCTACTTTGGGTTTGTTTACCTGATTTTACTGTTTAGAAGAATAATCAAACTGACTTCTGCCATTTAGTTTAAATGCATTGGTAAATATGTTGCATTACCTCTATAATTACCTAGTAGGAGTTTGGTGTGTATGAGCTTTAAAAAGATAACAAGCTAAGTAAAATCATTGTTGTGATTATTCATAACCTAAAATGAGCTGTAGATGCAGAACTTGAGGAGTTTTGGGAAATGATGAGAAACAATGGGTCCCACACAGGAAGTAGCCTCCGGCTCAGGAAGTAGCCTCCAGCCCAGGAGGTAGCCTCTAGCCCAGGAAGTAGCCTCTGGCCCAGGAGGTAGCCTCTGGCCCAGGAAGTAGCCTCTGGCCCAGGAAGTAGCCTCTGGCCCAGGAAGTAGCCTCCAGCCCAGGAAGTAGCCTCTAGCCCAGGAAGTAGCCTCCAGCCCAGGAAGTAGCCTCCAGCCCAGGAAGTAGCCTCTAGCCCAGGAAGTAGCCTCCGGCCCAGGAGGTAGCCTCCGGCCCAGGAAGTAGCCTCTAGCCCAAAAAGTAGCCTCTGGCCCAGGAAGTAGCCTCTAGCCCAAAAAGTAGCCTCTAGCCCAGGAAGTAGCCTCCGGCCCAGAAAGTAGCCTCCGGCCCAGAAAGTAGCCTCTGGCCCAGGAAGTAGCCTCTGGCCCAGAAAGTAGCCTCCAGCCCAGGAAGTAGCCTCCAGCCCAGGAAGTAGCCTCTAGCCCAGGAAGTAGCCTCCGGCCCAGGAAGTAGCCTCTGGCCCAGAAAGTAGCCTCCAGCCCAGGAAGTAGCCTCTAGCCCAGGAAGTAGCCTCTAACCCAGGAAGTAGCCTCCGGCCCATGAAGTAGCCTCCGGCCCAGGAAGTAGCCTCCAGCCCAGGAGGTAGCCTCCCGCCCAGGAAGTAGCCTCCGGCCCAGGAGGTAGCCTCCGGCCCAGGAAGTAGCCTCTGGCCCAGGAAGTAGCCTCTAGCCCAGGAAGTAGCCTCTGGCCCAGGAAGTAGCCTCTGGCCCAGGAAGTAGCCTCTAGCCCAGGAAGTAGCCTCCAGCCCAGGAAGTAGCCTCTAGCCCAGGAAGTAGCCTCCAGCCCAGGAAGTAGCCTCCATCTCTCACATGTTCCTCGTTGCAGGGCCACTTTGGAAAGGTGGAGCTGTGTCGCTACGACCCTCGGGGAGATAAAACGGGCGAGCTGGTGGCGGTGAAATCCCTGAAGCCGAGCAACCGGGACGGGCAGAGCAACAACCTCTCGTGTGAGATCAACATCCTGAAGGAGCTCTACCACGAGAACATCGTCAAGTACAAGGGCATCTGCCAAGAAGAAGGTGGGAAGGAAAGAGTGCACGCACAGGAATACACACGACCATCTTTTATTTGTTGGACCTGTGCTCTTCGTGCATGACCAACCATCTGTACTTAAATTAAGCGTTGGGTGGTTTTAACTTTCAAAATAAAAGCATCATAGATAAATGTCAGCCGAGTGAGAATCGTTGCAGCCTCTAAATGGTGGTAAATAGTTTAGAAACAAAACATTTCAACAGTTAAAAGAGCAAAAGTGCAATACACTGTAAAAGATGGTGCAGTAAAAAAACACAATTTAAAAAAAAAATAGGAAAAATACTTGAACACAAAAGATAAAATGCAAGCCATAGAATATGTAATTTAACCAAATGCCAGATACTAAGCATCCATTCTTTCCAGAAAAATAATAAAATCTCCATCTTCAAAACACCATTTGTATGACGGTCTGGACGAAATAATCTCCTATCCACGGCACTAAAGAAAAGAAATGTAAAAGTCGCTGCCCTCTTTAAATAAAATGTAATAGTTTAATGGATCCTTATGATTCTAAAGCATTTATATATATTTATATTACCTGTTTTTTTTTAGTTAAGACAGACACTTGGATTTCACCTTAATTAGGCATGTTTTTGTCCTCATCGTGTGACTGGAGCATGCAGTTGCATACATAATGCCATAACCATTACACTTTTATCATATGCCACACTCGTGCAGT
Organism: Liparis tanakae; assembly: GCA_036178185.1. Taxonomy (NCBI): domain Eukaryota; kingdom Metazoa; phylum Chordata; class Actinopteri; order Perciformes; family Liparidae; genus Liparis; species Liparis tanakae. The sequence continues at coordinate 2,384,333 of CM070102.1, forward strand.
TCAGCCATACTTCAGGATGCTTTCAGGCTTTTTTGGGGTATTTTTAACTCTTCTTTCCAGCGCCTGGATTTCCATTTTTATGTATGAATTGCGCCACATAGACAAAGTTTGAATCATCGATTGAGTACCGATTATGGTAATAATGCATGAGCGGCTCAAACTGAGGTCAGCATGCATGTCACATGTCACAACACACACACAAGGTCTCGTGTATTAAAGCATCATTTCTGGTGATTAATTCCTGTGCGTCTGCCTCTGATCTGCAGGCGGCCAGGCCATCAAGCTGATCATGGAGTACCTCCCGCTGGGCAGCCTGAAGGACTACCTCCCCAGGAACAAAAGCAGGACCGACCTCAGCACCTTGCTCAGCTACTCCGTCCAGATATGCAAGGTATCGCCTTTGAGACCGGCCGCTCCCATCATGCACCTCACCGCGAGGAGGTTAACATACGATGGTTCAACCAACATGTGTCAACCTTCCTCTTTAGATCATGGTCAAATGATGTCAATGTTTCTTAAGTTAACTCTGTCATGTCACTTGTTTATTTGTTTGTAACTACGTGTTTATTGTGTTTTTTTGTTTGTAACTACGTGTTTCTTATGTTTTTTGTTTTCTTACTGTGTTAGTTGTGTTTTTTCTTTTGTAACTATGTGTTTCATATGTTTTTTTTGTTAGTACCTACGTGTTTTTTTAGTTTTCTAACTATGTGTGTGTTTTGTTTTTTGTTTGTAACTACATGTTTTTTGTTTGTAACTACGTGTTTTTTTGTTTTCTAACTATGTGTGTTTTTTTGTTTTGTAACTACGTGTTTTTTGTTTGTAACTACGTGTTTTTGTGTTTTCTAACTGTGTGTTTTTTTTGTTTTCTAACTATGTGTTTTTTTGTTTTGTTTGTAACTACGTGTTTTTTGTTTGTAACTACGTGTTTTTGTGTTTTCTAACTATGTGTGCATTTTGTTTTTTGTTTGTAACTACGTGTTTTTTGTTTGTAACTACGTGTTTTCTAACTATGTGTGTTTTTGTCATCTCCAGTTTGCCATTTTTAATCTCAATGGGATTGATGAGGGTTTAATAATAGGAGTTTAAAAAATGGTTGTGATGAGCCGTTTTAAAACTGTGGTCATGTGATCCAGGAACGGTCAAATAGTTACTGTTAAATAAATACTGCAGAAATACTGCATATAAGCCACATCAGGAAAGAGGTTCAATCTGGGTGATTTTGCCCAAATGGCTCATTTAAATATGATATATACAGACGAGTGGGAGCTGTTGATGAGACATTACAAACATTCATCAAAAGTGCTTCAATTATTCATAAAACATCACGTATGCGTCATGTTTTTGTTGTGTTTTTTCCTTTTTCAGGGAATGGACTATTTGGGATCTCATAAGTACATCCACCGAGACCTGGCGGCCCGGAATGTTCTGGTGGAGAACGAGAGGATGGTGAAGATCGGAGACTTCGGCCTCACGAAGAGTATAAAGAACAACGAGGGATATTACACGGTGAAGGACGAGAACGAGAGCCCGGTGTACTGGTGAGTCCAGAGGAGCTCTTATTGTGAAGAGATGAACGTTAAATACTGTTTTATATTCAAGACTCTATTATATATGTTTTAATACATGTAATTACCCCCACGGAAGGTTTATTGTTTGGGGTTGATTGCGTGTTTTGTATTTGCCTTATTTGTTTTAATGTATGCCTTTTGAAGTTGTAGAGGTTTTAATCCACTTCCTCTCTTAAAAGATAGGTTAGACTTTTATTTTGAAAGGCTAAAAAGGAATCGCAGTTTTGTTTTACGTTTAAATGCCAACTAGACTTTGTTATGGACGGATGCTCATTTATATATTTACGAAAGTAGTATAGTTTTAATGAACCCGTATGAGGCTAAAGCATTTATATATTTATATAAAATGTAATTGTTTAATGGATCCTTATGATTTTAAAGCATTTATATATTTAAATAAAAGTTTAATAGTTTAATGGATCCTTATGATTCTAAAGCATTTATATATTTAAATAAAAGTTTAATAGTTTAATGGATCCTTATGATTCTAAAGCATTTATATATTTAAATAAAAGTATAATAGTTTAATGGATCCTTATGATTCTAAAACATTTATATATTTAAATAAAAGTGTAATAGTTTAATGGATCCTTATGAGGCTAAAGCATTTATATATTTAAATAAAAGTAATAGTTTAATGGACCCCTTTGAGGCTAAAGCTCTTTACGGCGGTGATAGTTTAAAGTTTAATAAATGTGTTCTGACCCAAAAGAAGAAAATGAAAGGAGTAATTTCACCAGCAGTACGTTTCATGCCACTTTATATACGAGGATCCGTGTGTATGACCTAAAAAAAAAAGATTATTTACCATTTTTAACCCTCCTCTGACATTGATGATAAACTTTTTTTTCTTTTTTTCTAATGACACGTTATATGGTTTCCTTTTTGTAGGATTACATTTGTAAGAGAGCCTCTGACATGTGTTGTCTTTTCCTTTTTCATAGATGTGAAATACTTAATACAAATATTACCGATGCATTCATATTTAAGTAACACCAAACCGATTGTCCAACAGGGAATGCATGTTCACAAACGAGTATTAATGTTGTGTTGTTCTAAAGGTATGCACCAGAGTGTCTGACTCACTGCAAGTTCTACCTGGCCTCGGACGTCTGGTCCTTCGGGGTGACGATGTACGAACTCATCACCTACTGCGACTCCGACAAGACCCCCATGATGGTCAGGACGCCCTCACGCTCATTATTTATTTATTATTTATTACCCTCGTAGGATCTTTAAGCCGGAAGATTTCAGTTCTACATTAAAAATAATACACAACACACATTTCACTGGTCTTACAGAGATAAATACAGGGTTCGTACGGTCATGGAAAACCTGGAAAAGTCATGGAATTTTAAAATGGTCATTTCCAGGCCTGGAAAAGTCATGGAAAAAACTTAAATCATAAAAGTTTTGGAAAAGTCATGGAAATTTGTTATGATCACATGTTCATTTACACAGATTTTGAAATAATTAATGTTTTTTTTAAAGTAAGATGCTCAAAATATAAGCCGGCGTACGCTCTCAATACACAATTTCATAATTTTTCATGCTTTTACCGAGATTTCAGTTTGGTCATGGAAATTTGGTTTAAAGTCCTGGAAAACCCATTGAAAACCCATTGAAAACCCATTGAAAACCCATTGAAATCCATAAGAACCCTGTAAATAACTTAACTTAACGGTGTTGGCCGACTCCGCTCCGAGCCGCCTGCGTCAACGCTACCCCAATTAACCAATTAGTAATAAAGGAGTTAAATGATATGAAAGAGGCTAAAAGTCAAATTACTGATTTTCGATCGCAGGGACTGAACGGTTTTATTGTGAAGTGTTGAATAACAGATGGAGATGAGGAATATTATTGAATGTTTTATTCTTTTTGAACCCCTTCGCAGCTCTTCGGGGACATCATCGGCAAATCTCACGGTCAGATGACCATCATCCGATTGGTCGAGGCGCTGACGGAGGGGAAACGGTTGCCACGTCCCGAGGGCTGTCCCGAGGATGTAAGTCGCCTCATAAACAAGAACAACAACAACAACAACAACATGGACACTGGCTTTTTTCAAATAGATGTTTTATACGACAGAAACACACACATACAGAAGAAATATCAAAGTTAGTTCAAATGTTGTCCGTCAGTTGGGACTTCTTTCGTACCGCAGGTCTCAGATCTGCCGTCTTAACGCCTCTCGTTGCCAACAGGTGTACCAGCTGATGCGCAGGTGCTGGGAGAAAGCCCCCGACCTGAGGATCACGTTCGAGTGCCTCGTGGAGGAGCTGACGAAGATGCAGCTGAAGTTCCAGACACAAAACCACCTCTGAGACTTCCGCCGGACGGGTTTTTTTTTCTAGCCTCTGGGAACGACCTCGGGACCAGATGTGGACGGCGGAACTGACTCCAGATCAGTATGTGCTTGTGGAGCGTCACACAGAGCATTGCTTCTTCATACTCGCACACAAATACATATATATATATGTGTGTGTGTTTATGTATATATATATATACACACACACACCTTCCACAACTATGAAAAGACTTCTAGTCCTGTTATTGTAGTCCGTCATAACGTTTTTTTTCATTTCTCACGTTTGTTGAATTATTCTCGTGTTTCCTAATTTGATTGGAGTATTTTTGGGATAGCTCTCAACTCTCGTAGCCTTAGCCCCTTAGCCCACGCTGAATGTGACCGTATAACCTGCAAAAGGACTTCCAACGTGTATCTAAGAGATTTTAACTCTGCGGACTCACCTGGAACCTTTTATGATCACGTGACGTCGATTGAACGATTGAACTATTGAACGATTGAACTGTTAAACGCCTTCTTTCAACCGGATTACTGATGAATCACGTTGATCATTTCTTGGATGGATGCAGATGCTGAAGATGTAGTTTTTCCATCAGTTTGTGTTACGTGGACTTCCTGTTTTTGGGGGATAAACTCCTGAATTTTTCTTTTAGCCAATGAGGTGTCTGTGATGGATGTTCTGCTCAGGATGTGCAGACGCTGTCGCTATGAACCAGCTTTTTTGATTGGAGCCAGCAGTCGATGTTCCTTTTCACTGTGTCGTTATCGTTTAGGTTTAAAATGCGAAACGCAACTGAACGAGCAATTTTAAAGACATCACGATTCTTTGATTTCTTTGGGAAGCTGTGACGCGCATGTTCCAGACATTTTATAGACCAATTAACTGAGAAACTCTCAAGTTGAGTTCTTTAAATATAACGTCTTTAATTGAGAACTATATGCATCTGATTAGTTGACTAAATCAAATATACAGCACTTACTAGCTTGTTAGTTGAGGGAGTACCTGTAAAATACACTTGAGGGCAGTATCCCTTCCCTTCTCTACTTTCCAATATCTATATGCTATGTATTCATATATTTAAATATATATATATATATATATATATATATATATATATATATATATATATATATATAATTCATTTAAATATACATATATAGCATATATTTAAATATAATATATATTCAAATGTACTCATAATTATATATATTTATATATGTATATGCTATATATATTTACAGATATATATATATATTTACAGATATATATATATGTATATATTAATATATATATATATATATTTAAATATGTATAGCATATATATATATATATATATATATATATAATTATTATTTTTAAGAGCCACTTGCCATGGTTGCTGATTGTGAATGGAGGGACTGACGATGGTACAGTGTTTGAAGTAAGAAAGAATAATCATTGATTTTGTACATGGCATCTTAACTTTTGTTATTTTGGTTACCACATATTTTAATTCTTCTGACATTACAGATTATGTATGTACATTTTAGTTTTAATGTTGTTGTTTTTGTATCTGCCAATATGCCAGAGCACTTATCAAAGTGCATTTTGTGTATGTGAAGGTTTTGAGCTGAAGGTTTTCTTCTGTTTTAAATCTATGAGCCGCAAAATCCCACAAAATGTTCCTGATTTTGAGAAACGGTCAGTTGTTCTTCATGTAACTATAAATGGCTTTTATTGTGGCGGGGGAAAAAACCCCGCGCTTCAGTACACATTCTCTTCCAGGATGTAAAACACAATTCCTTCTGCTCAAAAACAAGAGAAAATAAATCTATATATTTTTAAAAAATAAGATGAAACTGAATTATGGAAAGTGAAAGTATCCATACATACAACAATGGAAACCATAAATAAAATGAATGTTGTGTTCCATCTGTGTCAGTCCAAATGCTAATCCATACTCTGACATTTCTCTGACACTATCACGTCACACTATGACATGATTTACCTTTTTACATACTTTACAGATTTGATGCGATTATGATAATACTATACAATGCTTTCATTTTAATTCTTTAAACACATTATTCAATATAACTTTTGAAAACTTTTTTTACATAATGTTCGTCAATTAAAAAAAAAGTTTATTTTGATCCTGAACAACTGTTTAAATAACTGAATATGGAAGACTCTGATATACTCTGATATATGTTCAGGTGTTTCTTTTGACTTGCATTATCTATAAATATAATTAAATATAAATATAGCTGGTCATATTGCTCCAGAGTACAACTTCCCAACTATTATGCAAGAAAATACACAAATACTCACTCAATTCATCCATTCAAAGTGCACTTACTTCCTTTTGTAGACCACAACACTGAAGTCACATGACTAACTTCCTGTCTCATAGGGCCCCTGGCTACTTTTATAAAAGTGCGTGTGCATTTCTATTCCATTGCTTTCTTAATAATCCTCTGATACCAGAACATTTATGAAAGTATGATTTTCTCTGAGTGATTTAATCTTACTCACATTATTCTGATTATTAAGAAATGGTCAGTTGTATTTCTCGTAGCCGTTTATGGCTTTTAACGTGTTTTATTTTGAAAAACAAAAAAAGATCCCTTAAAGAAGACAAAGCTGTTTGCAGTCCACATTTTATTTAGGAATGTAAAAGACAATTCCTTCTGCTCGAAACAAGAGGAAATATTTTTTTTTTTTTAGATTTCCCCCTGAAAAATAAGACAAATGTATGAATAATGGGAAAGTAAAAGTATCCATAAATACACAATGCAAATAAAATAAAATCACTTTGTTGTGTTTCTTCCTGTGCCGGTCCCATCATGTTTTATATGTGATCTACTACTGGACACTGCTCTATTTATTAGTTGTCAGTTACGCATGCTAAAAAGTGTTCTAGTATTTTATTCACAGTAAAACAAAAGAAATGTCATCGGGTATAAAATGTTTGCAAAAATCTAAAAGATAAAAAATAATACACAAAAAGCATCATTTATAATATGCAGCCAATAAACTGTCATCAAACCAGAGATACTTCAGTATTGCAAAGCTTTGTGATCAATACACACACACACACACACACACACACACAGAACACACACACACACACACACACACAGTCATTCACTCTGCAATCTGTGTAATATGCAGAATACAAACTGTTACTATGGCAACGCACCGGAGCTTATAGCTTATCTGTTTTACACGAGAACAGAAACATTTGAGTTTTAATAACCTGAAGCGAAAAATTCTACGACTAATCGACACGAGACGACAAAATACAATGTTCTCGTCTGATGTTATTAAAAACTCTTATTTCAAAATATCTCTACGAATGAACCGAAACAAACAGACTCATCCGGAACTGCAGCTGGTTGAGATTTGGGATTTAAGAATCATAGAATTGTGCAACGTCTTTGTCAACGAACACACACACACACACACACCCACACACATTGGAGACTCGACACTCAAAGACTAGAAATGAGACAAGATGATCACTACAGAACGAAATGTGAAACCAAAATAACTACCGTAAAAATAGAAGCCTGTTTTAATCTCGCGGCGTGAGCCCTCAAGAATAAACTAGTGTTGGTTCAGGAGGAGGAAGAGGAGGAAGAAGAGGAAGAAGAAGAAGGGAAGGGGAGCAGAGGAAAGAGGAGGAAGGAGGAGGAAGATGTTCACATATTTTATCTTTTTAATATCTTTAATATAAATTAACAACATTTTTGCAGCTTCTATTCAAATCAAATAATAGATGTCTACTTTCCACTATCTACATGCTATGTATATATATATATATATATATATATATATATATATATATATATTTATATATATATATATATATTTAAATACATGTATAGCATATATAAATAAATCATTAAATATACATATGTATTTAAATATATATAGTATATATTTATACATATTTAACTATTTATATATAGCATATATATTATATATATATATATATATATATATATATATATATATTTTAGTGAAGCAAATTTTTAAAATACAAATCTGATTTTCATAATACGGCGAGGGTCTGAAAAAAAGATTTATCACCAAAATCATACGTGCACACGTTCAGGCACTCGATGGACACAAAGGACACACAAATGACACACAAATGACACAACAGGCTTTTTACTGCATGTATTTGTACAAATATCGAGCACAACATATTTTGTATTTCTGTAATACTTCTCCCATTTTTGTCTTTGTATCGTAAATTAAACATTTTATTGAGGCACGCTTCATAATCTGTCAAGGGGTGTTATGTATTATTATATATACGCTGATTTCATACTCAATAACACGACATCATCAGAGACCGGTCCGCTCGGCTCCGCACTGTTCTCTCCAGTGAGAAACTCACGCCACATAATTTGGACTAAACCAAAATCAGCATCATCCGATCTCGCCCCCGCGATTGGGTTTTCACAGTGTGTGAGTGTGAGTGCGGTTGCCGTGGCGATGCGAGTAATATTCTGCTTTTTTTGATGTATAATCACGATAATAAAAAAGACACAAAGAAGAAAGCAAGGTTTCACTAAGTGTATGAGTTGTTGTTGTAAGTACATATATATATATATATATATATATATATATATATATATATATATATATATATATATTTATATATATTTATATATATACATGTACATATATATTTATATATATATATACATGTATATATATGTAGATATATATGCATATATATATTATATATATATATATATATGTACATACATATGTATATATACATATATATATGTATATATATATATCTACATATATATAAATATGTATATATACATATATATATATATGTATATAAGTATTATATATGGTATGTGTGAATATGTATAAAACCATAAATGTATACATATGGAATATAATGTTCAGTGTTCAAGAAAACAAATAAACATCCAGAAATTCAGTGTTCACAGTCGTAGAATATTAAGTTATTTGGAAAAATTTGTTGGTTGCGAACTTGCGAGTAGAAAACCAAAGAATTATTGTTCTCATATGGAAATGAAGCGTAATCACGTTCACAGCCGACGCTCCAAGAAAAACAAACGAAACATCCTGCAGAAAAACAGTTTTCACAAAGAATATAAAATCATTTGGAAAAATTTGTTTCAGTTTTCTCTAAAAAAAAAAAAAACTTTGAAAATAAATAAATCCACTTTAACTCTCATAAAAAGAAAACATGCACAGTGACATCTTTATAAAGTAGAAAGTGTTCGTACAATCCTTCAGATGATAAAGAAATCTCATATATAGCCCAACTGTATACAGTGTATTCCAATCCTAACACATTGTGTCTTTTGTAGTCGGTATACAAACATACACTTTATAATAACAGGAAATTGTGCTTTATGTACGCTATGCAAATACAATACGAGAGAAAGCTAAATATTTGACCCTAAAATGTAATATTCGCTCGTTTCTGGAGCTAAATGTTTTTATTCCAATTTTATTTTAGCTGTGGAAAACTTCGACATTTCAAAGGGTTTTTCGTGTATTTCTTTTCCCCTAACTTTTGAAGTGCAAAATCAAAACTGTGAGTTAGTATGAAATCTAGATTTAGGACCAATTTACAGTCTAAAATCTATTAAAATCAGTTTAATATTACATATTTAAATATATTATAGTTATATATATATATATTTAAATATATAGATAGCATATATATATATGTAAATATTTAAATATACAGCTTATATGTATATATATAGTTTATATATGTTATATATACATATCTATACATTATATATATATAAATACATATATATATATTTAAATATTTAAAATGTATATGCTATATATAAATATCTAAACATTATATATATATATATATATATATATATATATATATATATATATATATATATATATATATATATATTGGAAATGGAAGTAAAGCTTACAACAGACAGAGAGAAGATAACGAACTGTGCCCCTAATATTTGGCTTAAAATGTTAAAAACCAAACCACCGAACTACCCTATAAGTCAACACAATTTAATTCAATATTAATAAAATTGCCTTGGAATATTATTATATCATATAACAAATATATATATAGAACAGTATAGAACAACAGATAATACAAAAATCTGACACTCATATTAGAGCCGGGGAAGGTCCATTAAATGTGATATTGTCTGATACGCATGGCTTTATATAGATTCTGTATCACGCTGTGGTCACGGCATCCAGGGGAAGCTTTTGTAAAGTCACCGCAATCGAGGGCTGTGATTGGTTCAGGCCCTTCTTGTACCTGATGTGCTCCCAAATCCTTTGGGATTGAAATGGCTGACACTTCCTACAGAAACAACACACACACAGGCATACCTGCATACATATATACACACACACACACACACACACACACACACACACACACACACACTCACACACACACACACAGGCACTACTCTATAAAAGAAGCCCGGGCGGTTACCGGGGAAAGAGAGAAGACACTGAAGCGTGAGTAGAGAGTAAGACACCCGGCTGTGAGACGGGTCACCTCGGCAGCAGCGGATTACGTACACATACGGTTTCATTTAATTAAACATTAGATTAGAAAAAAAGTCATAAGATAATATTAGTTTGATTACGGTTGACACGTCGACTGAGAAACAACAAGTTTAAGTTAAAGAGTTAAGGCTTGAACAGGACAAAAGCAACGCTGTGTGTGTGTGTGTGTGTGTGTGTGTGTGTGTTTGTGCGTGTGTTCAGGATCAAAGAACACTATGGCTTTCATTTGAGCCATATGCAACCCCTAAATTCTATTAAAACTCAGTACATACGCGAGGGATGCAAAATGGCAGCCACAGAAAGGCCACTAGAGGGCGCTGTGTGTGCGTGAGGCTCCCGGCCACCAGGGGGCGCAGTGAGGCTCCCGGCCACCAGGGGGCGCAGTGCGGCTCCCGGCCACCAGGGGGCGCAGTGCGGCTCCCGGCCACCAGGGGGCGCAGTGAGGCTCCCGGCCACCAGGGGGCGCTGTGAGGCCACTAGAGCCTCTTCCTCTTGAAGTAGTCCGCGTACTGTCCCCCCAGGCCCTGGGAGTGCTGCCCGATGTAGGCGCCGTCTGATGATGTCACTTCCTGCACCGCCAGCTGAGGGTACTCCCTCTTGTGGCCCCGCGTCTGGTTCTGAGGAGATGGGGGAAGAGAGGGATGAGTTAGAGGTGAAGAAACGGCATGTTCATCACACATTCAAATTATTCTTCTTCTTTTCCTTTTTTCTTCTTCTGCATCCACTTTTCTTCTTCTTTTCCTTCTTTTTTTCTTTCTTCCTTTTCTTTCTTCTTTCTTCTTCTCCTCCTCTTTCCTCTTCTTCTACTTTTTTTCCTTTTCCTTCTTCTGCATCCACTTTTTCTTCTTTCTTTTCTTTTTTTTCCTTTTCCTTCTTCGACTAGTTCTTTTTCTTTTCCTCGTTCTTATTCTTCCTCTTCTTCTTTTCCTTCTTCAACTTTTCCTATTCCTTCTTCTTCATCCACTTCTTCATCAACTTCTTCTTCTTCCTCAATATTTTTCTTCTTCTTCTTCATCCACTTCTTCTTCTTCCTCCTCAATATTCTTCTTCTTCTTCTCACTTATGTGTTCATGTACGTAGTTCCTCGTCTCAAACTAGTGTGTCACTTCCTGTGTCACTTCCTGTGTCACTTCCTGCTCCGAGTGTTTCCTGTACTCACGTAGTAGTAGGTGTTCCAGTCCGTGGCGGCGGCGGTGTGTGTGTGTGCGGCGCCGCTCGGCGTGGCGGCCGCCGGGTGGTGCGGCGCCCCGAGGAAGCCGGGCATCAGAGGCATGGCGCCGTAGGCCGGTGGGGGGGCGGAGCCATTACTGACCGCGTGAAGGGCGACTCCTAGAGGCTTACACACGTCTACCTCCTAACACACACACACACACACACACACACACACACACACACACACACACACACACACACACAATGTATCGTATCACGTTCTCCAAGATGTCAGATCCAGACACGTCTCTCTCTCCACCACTCAATCTCTCGTTCTCTATCTGTCTTTTTACCTCTCCCTCTCTCTCTCTCCCCCTCTCTTCCTCTCTCTGTCTTTTTACCCCTCTCTCTCTCTCTCTACCTTACCCTCTATGACTTTTTACCTCACCCACTCTCCATCTGTCTTTTTTACCCCTCTCTCTCTCTCTCTCCCTCTCTGTCTGTCTTGTTTACCTCTCTCTCTCTCTCTTTCTTTCTCTCTCTTTCTTTCTCTCCTCTCTTTTTACCTCTCTCTCCCTCTCTTTCTTTCTCCCTCTCTGTCTTGTTTACCTCTCTCTCTCTACCTCTCTCTCTGTCTTTTTACCTCTCTCTCTCTCTCTCCCTCTGTCTTGTTTACCTCTCTCTCTCCCTCTCTCTGTCTTCTTACCCTCTCTCTCTCTCTCACTCTCACTCCATCTCTGTCTCTGTCTTTTTACCTCTCTCTCTCTCCCTCTGTTTTTTAACCTCTCTCTCTCTCTCTCACACACACACACACACACACAGTGCGGAGACGTCGGCTGCTGAGTGACGCCTCCTCCCTCCATCGTATCGTGTCTTCAGAGAAAGGTCAGCGCCTCACTGGGCGAGCTCTCAGGCCACAGACACAACCCTCACTGGGTCACAATGCGTCATTTAGAAGACAAGTCATTAATACCGCTCGCCTAATAATTAGTCATGAACTGCTTCAAAGTTTTATATATATATATATATATATTAAAACCTAAAATTCATATTGCTATTCACTAATAATGACTTCTTGGTCGCGATCAGGTTTGTGTGTGTGTGTGTGTGTGTGTGTGTGTGTGTGTGTGTGTGTGTGTGTGTGTGTACCTTGCTGGCGTAGGCCTGGTTCGCCGCTGCAGGCTGGCCGTAGTACTGAGTGACCGCCTGCATGTAGGAGCTGTAATCCCCGTAGGGCGAAACCGGAGGAGCCTAAAAACACAAGAAGGTTCATCAAAGTCAGCACGGACCCATTAGTGAAAATAATGTTTAGTTGCATATATAAAGTTTATTAATTTATTAGATATTTTATGTAAAGATCTAGGAACGTATATATATATATATATATATATATATATATATATATATATATATATATATATATCACATCATTTAAGAAGTTAAAAGGTTTTCTGAGCTAACGGCTACAGGACTTAAAATTATGTAAGTATAAATAAAGAAATTCATGAATAAATACAAGAATAAATAAAGAAATGCTTAAATAAATGATAAACAAATAAATACAGGAATAAACAAATAAATGCTTAAATAAATACAAGAATAAATAAAGAAATGCTTAAATGTATAAATACATAAATAAATACAGGAATAAATAAATAAATGCTTAAATAAATGTATGAATGAATAAAAAAAAGCTTAAATAAATGTATAAATAAATACAGGAATGAATGCATACAAGTTATAACTCAACAGGATATTAAATAAATATATTTCTACATTTCTATATTTCTTCATTTATTTATATCTCTATTTATGTGTCCACACGTATTTCTTCTTTCTTCATTCATCTATGAGTGACATTTATGTCTCCTTGTATGCAAATGAGCTAAAACACGTAGCGGAGCAGCTACCTGCGCCGCGTGCTCCTTGCTGTAGTCGGTGGGCGTGTGGTCGGGCGGGGGGGCGGCGGCGTAGGCGTGAGCTTGAGCTTGTGCTTGATAGTGCTGGTACCACTGCTGCATGGCCTCCTGGGAGAACAGGGAACACAACACGATTAAAGTCAAAGTTTTATAATATAATTAACGTTTGATTAGTATTTTTTTTCGTCTTTGCTGATTTCTTTTATTTACGTCAAATCTTTGTCACGCATTTTATTTGAAACTCGCCGTTTTAATGGTTCTCTATACACGATTCATCTGTTTGGATGAGTAAATTGTAATTATCGTTTAAAAAATAATAATAATATATATATATATATATATATATATATATATATATATATATATATATATATACACTACCGTTAAAAAGTTTGGGGTCACCCAGACAATTTGGTGTTTTCCATTAAAACTCACACTTTTATTTATCAAATTAATAGAAAAATGAACATAAAATCTAGTCAAGACATTGAGGAGGTTAGAAATAATTATGTTTATTGTAAACATGAATTTAGTTCTTCTTGTGGCTCAAAGTAAGGCCAGTTTTATAGCTTCTCTCACCAGCATAACTGTTTTCAGCTGCGCTCGCATAAAAAGGGTTTAAAGGGTTTTCTACCCCTCCGCTAGTCTTCTAAGGCGATAACACAATGTACCACTAGAACATGGAGATGGGCCTCTACACACCTCTGGAGAGACTTCATTAAAAACAGAGAATAGTCATTTACACATTAACTATGTAGAGAGTTTATGATTCATTTAATGTTAATGTTAATAAAAAAGAAACTTTGAAAAATCAGGACATTTCTACGTGACCCCAAACTTCTGAACGTTCGTGTACATAAACATCAGATGTGTTTCTTGAGGGCAGAAGAAGAGGAAGAGGAAGAGGAAGAGGAAGAGAGCAGGATGCAGACAGCCAGCCGGCTTTACCACTCCTCCTCCAGAGAGATGAAGGGATGAGGAACAGATGGAGAGACGCGGCGCTCGCTGCCAACGGCTCTCCCCTCCTGTCTGTCCAAACACACACACACTAACTCTCCTCTCCTCCCCCGCCCGGCCTCCCACAGCCACCGCTCACTCTCGTCACTTCCTTTTTGTAAATTGTGTTTATTCTCAAAAGCAGAGTATACAGTTATACTTTAAACACGTTATTTTCCGTTTTTTCACCCATCCCAACACAGAACAAATCGAACAAATCGCACTGCTTCAATTTTCAAAAAACATATTCCAGTATTAATAGTATTGTATAAGTATTGTGTATAGTGTAGGAGGTAATACAGTCTAACAGGAACCAAAAATGAGCGTCTAGACAACTTAAATAGCTTCTTTTCCCTTCCTGTAAAACAAAAAAAACAAAAAAAAACATCAAAGGTCACAGAAATAGTTCAATCTAAAGAGAGAATTTTCAATTTCATTTTTGATTTTCTCTCATTTTAAGAAGAACGCCAGATCTTTGAACCTCACTCTCGTCACTTCTGCTCACGCCGTGCATCCGTCAGCCGAGAAACACAACGGCGAACCCCCCTCCCCCCCCCTCCCCTGTGCGTCCGTACGGGCGGCGGTACCTGTGTGTAGGCCGGGTTGTACTGGCTGTAGTCGGCGGAGGTGTCGGCGCCGTACTGCGCGGTGGTCGTGGCCGCCGCCGCCGCCGCCGCCCCGTGGGAGAAGGAGGCGGAGCCCTGGGGGACGACGGGCGCCGCCGGGCTGCCGTACATCCCGGGGCCGCCCGGCTGCCCGCCGTGGACTTTCCCCCCCGCCGAGCCTGAGGCGACAGCGGAGGAGGCTGGGTGAGCGAGTGTGACGCCGTTGATGGTATAAAGATAAACAATAGAATGCGTTGGTTGGTTTGTTTTCTCTCGTCGGCGCTCACCTTGCAGGACCACGCCCGGCATCACGCTGGCCAGGTTCAGGTACGGGCTGGAGGGCAGGCGGACCTCTTTGGGAGGGTCGCCCAGCAGGGAGCCCTGACCCCCGTTCACCTGGAGAGGGACGCATCAAACGGGTCAAAGAAAAGTCAAATCAGCCCATTTACACGACCGGTCCAAAGTTTGGGGTCACTTGGAAATGTTCTTGTTTTTTAAAACGCTGTTTTTATCAATGAAGATAACATTAAATGAATCATAACTCTCTCCATAGTAAATGTG
>CM070102.1:2402500-2442500 GCA_036178185.1 Liparis tanakae
GAACACAATCACACTTATTATAAATCCAATATTGCCGTGTTAAACGCCCAAAGCCAAAAATCCCGGGAGACAAAAATCCTCCCTTCCTTCTGAAGAAATCCTGTTAGACGAGAGGGACGCACACTTCTGAACACACACACACACACACACTTCTGAACACACACCCACACACTTCTGAACACACACACACACACTTCTGAACACACACACACACTTCTGAGCTTTCTAAATATGTGGGTACCGCGATGTTCAAGACTCTGCAGAAGGCCCCGTGACGCCCGGCGGTGACGCCCTGTGACTGAGGGTCACCTTCATCTCTTTTACACGTGTCACCCTCTTCATCCTCACACTGATCATAACACTCACACCTTCAGGAAGGACGATCTCTGTTACATCCGCGGGACGCTTAACACACAGGGGGGGGGATGTGTGTGTCTGTGTGTGTGTGTGTGTTAAAATAAGAAATTACACTCTTGTGCAGCTATTCGACGTACTTAAAAAAAAAGGGTTTTAAGACATGTGGCAACCGAAGTATGCACTGGGATGTGAGACACACACATACACACACACTGTGAACGCTCCTCTCCTATCTGAGGAAATACAAGTGAAGAGCAGAGTGTGTGTGTGAGTGTGTGTGTGTGTGTGTGTGTGTGTGTGTGTGTGTGATGTTGTTTACTTATTTATTGTTTACGATTCCAATCCGTGCATTTGAATGTTTTTTTTCTTCTCTTCCCCAAATATGATCCGATCCAACTTGCTTTTGAATGTTCTTTTCCTTAAAGAGACAGTAGCCCCTTTGTTTTACAGGAATGAAAACAAAAAAACGACAAACTAATTTAAATAAGGTATTTTTTCAGACGCTCTTTAACCTTTTAAGCTCCAGCTTCAAAGTCTGTATCTCTGCAACCACTAGGGCTACTGTAATCATTTTTACATTTCTACCTTTTTAAACAGTGTTGTCTTTTGTTCAGATGTGTACGTGTCAGTATTTATGTTACTGGGTCAGAGTAAATGAAGATGGAACACAGAAAAAATGTCAGGTCCAAATTGAAAACAAACACTTCCAGGATGATGATATGTTGTAATGAGGAAGTTGAAACGTTTAAAACTCTCACAAATCACATTAAAATGTGTGAACATTCTCCCCGCAAAGTTTGACTTTGAAAAAAGTGAAGCGGAACAAAATTAGAAGAGGGTTTTATTTATTTATTTTGACTAAAAAGTGTCAAAGCGGCCATTTTGGCAAATTTGTATTATTATTATTATGAATATGTTTTTTTTTTTTTTTTAAATGACTGACTGATTCTTGTAGCTCAGGCTCTGATGTTTCATTTGACGTGCAACATTATTTGTTGTGCTCGTGTCCTCGGGGGTATACGGTTTCCAAAAGGTTAAAATGACTAATTGCAAAATATAACTGCAGAGAGTTGGTCAGGTGGTCTGCAGGTCAGGTGGTCAGGTGGTCTGCAGGTCAGGGGGTCTGATTGTGTGATGGTCAGGTGGTCTGCAGGTCAGGTGGTCAGGTGGTCTGCAGGTCAGGGGGTCTGATTGTGTGATGGTCAGGTGGTCTGCAGGTCAGGTGGTCAGGTGGTCTGCAGGTCAGGGGGTCTGATTGTGTGATGGTCAGGTGGTCTGCAGGTCAGGTGGTCTGCAGGTCAGGGGGTCTGATTGTGTGATGGTCAGGTGGTCTGCAGGTCAGGGGATCTGGTGGTCAGGTGGTCTGATTGTGTGGTGGTCAGGTGGTCTGCAGGTCAGGTGGTCTGGTGGTCTGCAGGTCTCACCGGGACCTCGTTAGTTTCCCTTAATGAGGCTCGGCCGGCTCTCACCTGTGGGCGAGTCTCCCAGGAGGCCTTTGCCCAGCGGCACGAGGCCCTGATGCCGCAGGGCCAACGCCTTCTGCATCAGCAGCCGGGACGGGTCCCCGAGCAGACTGGACACCTGAGGAGGAGAGAGGAGAGACGGTACACAGGCGTGATGTAATCTAGAGATGATTTCATCTAGAGATTATGTAATCTAGAGATGATGTAATCTAGAGATGATGTAATCTAGAGATGATGTAATCTAGAGATGATGTAGTCTAGAGATGATGTAATCTAGAGATGATGTAGTCTAGAGATGATGTCATCTAGAGATGATGTAGTCTAGAGATGATGTAATCTAGAGATGATGTAGTCTAGAGATGATGTAATCTAGAGATGATGTAGTCTAGAGATGATGTAGTCTATAGATGACGTAATCTAGAGATGATGTAGTCTAGAGATGATGTAGTCTATAGATGACGTAATCTAGAGATGATGTAATCTAGAGATAATGTAATCTAGAGATGATGTAGTCTAGAGATGATGTAATCTAGAGATGATGTAGTCTAGATATGATGTAATAGAGATGATGTAATCTAGAGATGATGTAGTCTAGAGATGATGTAATCTAGAGATGATGTAATCTAGAGATGATGTTGTCTAGAGATGATGTAATCTAGAGATGATGTAGTCTAGAGATGATGTAGTCTAGAGATGATGTTGTCTAGAGATGATGTAATCTAGAGATGATGTAGTCTAGAGATGATGTAGTCTAGAGATGATGTAATCTAGAGATGATGTAAAGGAAGAAGACAGCTGGAAAGTTATCGAAAGGGATGGAAGAAAAGAGCAGTACGTGAAATGTTCTTTATCTTTTCTCCTCTACACTTTTACAAATTGCATTTATTAATTAGAGAGCAAAATAAAATGATCAGTAAATATACAGCACAGGTGTCAAACACGAGGCCCGCGGGCTGAATCCGGCCCGCCACGTAGTTTCATGAGGCGGCTTTAAAGACACGCGATCACCTTTTCTTAAAGACTTTGAAGAAAAATATCCCGTGCTTTTATTTTGAAGGTTTACGATTAAATGGATTTATATTGTAATATTAGAGATATTTCAAATGCAAAGAGAGTTACTTAACAATATATTCGAGAAGTTTCTAAAGTGTTTCCGGCCCTTTAAGAGGGCGGCCATGATGCTGATTTGGCCCATGGTGAACATTAGTTTGACACCCCTGATATACAGGATGAGAAGAGAGGAGTCACGGAGGTGAAGAAAAAAAGTATATAAACAGGATTGTCATCCTCTGGATTCTGAATCGTCATCATACAATTAAAAAAACAACAACAAGTAAACACAACTTTCCCACACACACACACACACACACACACACTTACGCTGCTGATGCGTTTGTCTTTGATGTGGAGGAGCTGCTGCTGTGCGAGCTGCATGTGCAGCAGGTTCTGGAGGACCAGCCCGTTACCTAGCATGGCGTTCTGCACGCTCAGGATGAGTAGACATTATTATTAGTATTAATAACAGACGCATCAACACACACACACACACTTTATTACTCGGGACCTGGTGAGCTTTTCCCAGCGTGAGCAGAGCGGTGGTGAGCGGAGGTCTGAGGAACGGCAGGCCGCCGTGACGCCCGTACTTCCCTAAGAAATACACAAACAAACAAAAATGAAGAAAAGCAGAACAATTATATATGTTGATCTATATACATTTATATATGTATGTATATATATATGTATATATATATACATACATATATATACATATATGTATATATATATACATACAAAATAGATATTTGTTTAATGGAGAAAAAAAGTGTGAATAACACTTTAACGTCTCCAACAGTGGGAGGGGGTTACATTAACATTATTTATGTGTGAGTGTGTGTGTGTGTGTGTGTGTGTGTGTATTAGGGTATGCAGGTATGCGCATATATATATATATATATATATATATATATATATATATATATATATATATATGTTAATATGTGTGCAGGTTTTTGCATGTCTTTGCAAAACAATCCAAATCTATTCTTTTGCAAGTGCATATCTCAAAAATAACACTTTCACACATCCCCCCCCCCCCTTCTTTCTTTATCCGTACCAGTGTGTGTGTGTGTCTCCTCGTAATAAATGTAAAAGTCAATGCTAATGGTAGCTTCCTCCAGACCATATAGAACAAGTTTAACATTTAATCAAGGTCCCTAATTTTAGACTTTAATTGCGTGTGCTCTTCTTAAGAGAGCTTCCATCCCCCCTCCCCTCCCCTCCCCTCATCTTCCTGTTCTTCATTTTAATACCTGATTAGCCATTCATCAAATAATGAAGTCATCAACGAGGTGATTACAGGAGGAGGAGACCCCTCTGGAGCCGGAAAGACCACTCCAAAGGGATCCACATCGGGGCTCTGATGAGCGTCAAGATCTCCAAAAATGTGCAGCGCTATAATAATGCATAGTTCTATAATACTATGATAGTGAATGTTTTAGTTGCATGTTAACGAAGGGACCCGGACCAGCTGCAAACACTACGTATCACCACAATTTAGAGTTGTTGACATTTACAAAATGAGAGAAAACATCTTGAATCAAGGTCCACTTACAAACTCTCTCTCTCGTGTTTATAGACTTCCTCTCCAGATGTTACGTCAGATGTTACCTCAGAGCTGATGTATGTTTCTCAGTGTTTGACTTCTGTCGCGTCGGTTGATATCTGCTCTCTTTCTTTCTTTCCCTCCCGTCCGTTCAGCTCTGAATAAAGTGTGTCGAGCGCGGCTTAATGGCCCGAGGTATTGCACACGACACGACATATGCTGATGGGTTTCTACTATGAATAATTCAGTGGGCTCGAAAGAAAATGATTTGGTATGTTACAAATTCAGCCCGTTCCGTGTTAAAACAGTGTCATTTATTTTATTTTAAACATTCAATAAATAAGAGAATGCGATAAATGAATACAGTTGTTCCTTTTATTTATAAGACGTTTATGTGTTGTATTGCGCAGAAATGTAGTTACATGCTTGTTAACCAGCTAACTCAAGAACCTGTCGAGTCATGAAATACCACGTATACCTCTAGGGGGCAACGCTGAGCAACTGTAGACTTGAGACTTGCAATACCACGTATACCTCTAGGGGGCAACACTGAGCCACTGTAGCGTTGAGTCTTGTAATACCACTTATACCTCTAGGGGGCAACGCTGAGCCACTGTAGAGTCGAGTCTTGCAATACCACGTATACCTCTAGGGGGCAACGCTGAGCCACTGTAGAGTCGAGTCTTGCAATACCACGTATACCTCTAGGGGGCAACGCTGAGTCACCGTAGAGTCAAGTTTTGTTGTACTGTTTTAAATCTAAAGTATTCCAAATTAGTAAAGTACTACCTCCCAGCTCGAATACAGTGTGTACGAACTCCAGCGCGACTAAATACTTATCACGTATTTCCCGCCGCACAGATGGCGAGAGCCGCTGAGCGTTACCTCCTCTCTTGCCGCCGTGGTGCGGCCTCATGAGGATCTGCAGGGCGGCCGGGTTGGTCATACTGGTCATACTGGTCAACAGCTGGGCCAGGTTGGGTTCTGGTAGCAGACCTTTCCTGTTGCTCAGCATCTGGAGAACGACATAGAAGCACATGCACAGGTTAGAGGAGGAAGATGTGTGTGTGTGCGTGTGTGTGTGTGTGTATATGTGTGTATGTGTGTGTGTGTGTGTGTGTGTGTGTGTGTGTGAAGCAAGGCCAGTCGTAGCTGACAGCGTCTTTCAAGGGAAGAGAGTGGAGGAGGAGGAGAAGGAGGTGGAGGAGGAGGGGGAAGATGAAGATGAAGTAGAAGAGGGGTGGAGAGGGAGGGAGGAGGAGGAGGAGGAGGAGGAGGAGGAGGAGGAGGAGGAGGAGGAATGCTGTTTCGCTACTGGCACAAAAATCCAGCCACACACACACACACAAACACACACAAACACACACCAACACACACGCCAGGGAGGTAAGTGAGCTGCAAAGGATGGAACGCGAGGAGTGTCGCGTGAGGAGAGAGGTGGAGGAGGGAGGAGGAGGAGGGAGGAGGAGGAGGAGGAGTGAGGAAGAAGAGGAGGAGGGAGGAGGCTTCCCAAACCCGCCTTTTCTTTCACTGAATTCCTAAACTCCTTCCTCCTCCTCTTCCTCCTCCTCCTCCTCCCCTTCCTCAGCTAATATTTGTATCAAGAGACGGTGTTTCTCTCGATGTCCTTCGTCCTCTCGTGTTGCTCCTCTTCCTCCGGTGGCTCTCTACCTGTCCTCTGGTCAGCCCCCACGAGGCCTCCACCTTTTTACTTGTGTTAACCTCACCTGATAATTCTTGTTCTGCAAAAAAACAACAACAAACAAACAGAAGAGTCAACAGTCAGAGCTCTTAAAGAGACAGTGCAGCAGTTTGAGTCGTCAGAGAGTCAAAACACTGAAACGCTGTTGCGGCTCGGACTTCAGACCATCATCCTCCATAAACTCAATTAGTGTAATATGAAATATAGTATGAAATATATTTTCAAAGCCTACGGGGGAGGGGGGGGGCTCGTAATGAACTACAAACCTGCAGTTCATGGAGAAATATAATTGAAGCTTTCTCCGTGTGACACGAGCAATATTGTTTTAATTTGTTCCTGAAGGCTCTTAAAGGTGCAACACCAAACATAATCAACACTGACATGGTGAATTATGTCATTATTAACTTTGGGTTATTGGACTTTACTGAACTCCATGTAGAAGACATATTAGAGCAAATATTAAACAATATATTATTATTATAATTATAATGCACTGTATTTACTGTCATGGCTCACACACTGATTAAACTCCATCCACCATGTGTTGGACCATGTTTTTTTACATCTTTTCAATAAAATACAATACATCAATAAACAATAAATACATCTGTAAAATATACATGATACACATTATAAATAGTAAAAATAGATATATAAATTTATATCTAAATTGTAATATATATATATATACTGTATATCTTATGGTTAAAATATGTATATATATATATATATATATATATATATATGTATATACAGTATATATACATATTTCCTATTATATATATATTTCTTATGGTTAAGAGAAATATATATACAAATATATATTTCTTATATATATATATATATATCGTATGGTTAAAAGAAATACATATATATATATATATATATATATATATATGTTATTTATATATATATATATATATATTTATGGTTAAGATAAATATATATATATAAATATTTATTTTAATCATAATATATATATGTTTTTTTTAACCAGTATGTTTACACACACACACATATATATATATATATATATATATATATATATATATATATATATATATATATATATATATATATATATATATATATATATACACACATACATAATGACCAAGAGAACTAGCATTTACCAGTCAAGTGGTGAACTAATACCTATCATCTCTCTCAATGACTCTCCGTCAGTCTCACTCCTCTAACAGTGACACTCATGACATTCATCTGAACGCAAAAAGCATTGAAATCCAGCCCAGAATGTCCCTTGTTGCCCCCTGTGAGTTCCTGGTCGCTCATGTTGTCGTTCCCATATCGTGTACGTACGTACCACTGCATCCGCTTGCATGTGCGAGTGTCTCACTGAGCTGCGACTGTGGTTTATTTTAGGCGGTTGGAGACTGGAGGAGCCCAATCAGTCTGCAGAAGTATAATTATCATGTCACCGTGCAGTGTGGGAGGGATACCACACTTCCTCAGACTACATGGATATGCTTTCTGTGAATGCAGGGTGCGCAACAGACAGGTGGCACATGTCTGGTCGGGTAGTCCAACTGCTGGTACTGAGGAAATTTATGGAATTTATCAATTTACCTGACAGTTTCTGGAATTTAAGTACCGGAAAAAAACGTCATTTTTTTCTTGACTCAAAACACGTGTTCCCCGTGTACTCACCATCCCCTGGGCGGCGATGAGCGCAGCCAGGGTGCTTCTCCCCGAGGTGCCGGGGGTGCAGAGCGACAGGCGGACCTCCTGTCCTCCCACCGGGGTCCGGTCCATCTCCATCAGCACCGCCTCCGCCTGCTCCGAGCTCTCGTACTCCACCACGCCGAACCCTCGGACCGGGCTGCTCTCATCCTGAGCGAGCTGGAGGAGGAGAATAGAAAAGAAGAAGAAAAGAGAATTAAATTAGGGATGATTTTTTTTTTTAAAGTCTGAATTCTCAGCACAGTTTGAAGTAATTGGTATTGACCCTCACGTAGTCGTACAATGGCCATTTTATAGCTTTTGAGACAAGACTTAAAAAAAAATTATTAACCAATAAGATGAATAATGGCTTTGATCCCTGAAATATTTAAATAAATCTCCAGTTTCTCTCTATTTCTGCTTTATTTGGAGTATCATCCACTCATATTATTATTATTATCAATGTCTCCTCGCAGCAAAAACAAGAGGGCCGGATGAAATCTCATAAAAGCTTCATGCTTCACTTCTTCAAAGTCAAACTTTGCAGAGATACTGGTCAGATATGAAAGTTCAAACCATTCTGCTGCATCAATCCAGAGATATTGACATCATAAAAAGTGCTTTTTACAAGGCAAAGCTGTAGATTATTTAAATATGTGCGGCATGCCGTCTTCATTTATTCTCACAAGTGTTTACTTTTATTATTATAACACCAAAAGTATTCAATTTGCTCTTATGGAAGAGGAGATACACCTTTTTGTTTGTTAGGTATGTTTTTTTTTAGTAGAAGCTTAAAAATAAAGCTTAAAAAGGTTAATTTATTGAGTTGTTCGCCTGGAAACAATCCTTTAATTTATTCCATCTTTAAAAAAAATCAAGAAATAGAAGAGCTTCCTGCAAATAGACGATTTTATTTGTCATTTCTGCATCGAGTTCATGGCCCCATGAAGGAATACCAGCGCCTTGCATCTGGAAAGTTAACCGGCACGAGGGTATCTTACACAATCTCCACCGTCGATGCGGCCAACGGTTACCATGGTGACGTGAGATCAGCTACGGGTCCGAAGGTCGCCCGCTCGGTCGGTCAGACTGTCGTCGGGCGGACAAACGTACCCGTCGAGATTTAAGGCGAATACACGACGACGAGAACGAGGACAGAAACGAGCGCTTCCAGTTTTCGGTGTGAGAGATGAGTCACGCAGAAACGAGTATCATCAGCCGAAAACAAAAAGCACACGATGGAAGAGATGCATCCTCTCCCGGATCTTTGTCTCTGGAGGAACCAGAAGCGGCCCCCATGTGGACCGGGTCCATCCCAGTACTAATGAATAATAATAATAATAATAATAATAATAATAATAATAATAATAATACATAAGATTTATGCAGCGCTTTTCCAGGTGCTCAAAGACGTTTTACAACACATAATTAAAAGAAAAAAACTAAAAGCTATGCATTATAAATTACGATAAAACAAACGATAAAAGCCAATAAGGACGTACAGAGCACACAATCACACATTAAAAGCGGTTTTGAACAGGTGGGTTTTGATTTGTGATTTGAATGATGAAAGTTCGGTGCGGTCTCGGTTGATTTAGGGAAGAGAGTTCCAGAGGGAGGGGGCAGAAATGGAGGGGAGGTTGGCTAAATGTTCTCATCCAGGGTACCGCGGGGAGCCGATTGAACCGTGACGTCACGTTTTTCTTCCGAGGTTAAAAGGTCGTGGAAAGTTGTCGGCTGACCGCTGAGTCCTGAAGACGTTTCTGTGACGGATGTTCAGTCATTTCCAGCGTGAGGAGCAGATAAATAATGCAGGCCGGATAATAGCTTAAAGCTAATGGATGATACCAGACGATGACAATGGTTAAAAGCTAATGGCTTATGGGTAAAAAAAGAAGAAGAAAATAAAGACCCTTTCCCCACTGTGTAAGTATACCACGAATAAAACTTAATCGATTGATTATTTTGTTGATTAATCTTCAAAATATCAGAAAAAGTGGGGATGTAATCCTCTAAAATTGCATGTTTTGTTCAATCAACCGCCTACAAATCTGCTTATTATCCTAGAGGACCACGTAGCAGGGTTTAAAATATATATATTTTTATATTTACAGCGTTTACAAGAAAGCACATTCAAGTACGACCTCTCAGCGTCGGAGTGATTGCAATTAAAGACGGTAAAACTATCGTGATAATCACATTTAGAAGTGGTAAAAAAAAGAAAAAGAGGAGATCGTTAGACATTTGTGA
Source organism: Liparis tanakae (assembly GCA_036178185.1). Classification (NCBI taxonomy): domain Eukaryota; kingdom Metazoa; phylum Chordata; class Actinopteri; order Perciformes; family Liparidae; genus Liparis; species Liparis tanakae. The sequence continues at coordinate 2,412,555 of CM070102.1, forward strand.
TTGTAGATGAATTGTCGGATTAGCAATCAGGGGGAGATAAATGTCTTTGTGCTTTCTCAGCCTCCGTCTGCTGTCCCCCCTGTTGGAACAGAGGATGGATGGACGGATGGAACGAGGGATGAAAATGGAGGAGTAGGTTGATTACGGCTATTATCGTCAGCATGCATTAAGCAAACTGTATGGAAATGACCTGAACCACTTTACCACTCCAGAGACGGACGGATGGAGAGAGGGAGGGAGGGAGGGAGAGAGTGGGGGAGCGAGAGAAGAAGAGGGGGAGGAAAAAGAGAGAAAAGGGACTGACGAGTAAAGAGAAAGAGTGAAAACAGAGCGGAGTGGAAGTGAACTGTTAGGTTACTAAGCGTAACCTTGCTTCTTTGATAACAGAGTGTACAAATATATATATATATATATATATATATATATATATATATATATATATATATATATATCACACTTCCATCCACTGTGTGTTGTGTTATAATGTGAGTAATAATGGGGAAGAATAACGGGGAGTCTCCCTATATTTTAAAAAAACACCCTTTAGAAATGATTCGATCATTATTTAGATAAACAGTTTTAATGTGAGGGTGTGTGTGTGTGTGTGTGTGTGTGAGTGTGTGTGTGTGAGTGTGTGTGTTTGTGTGTGTGAGTGTGTGTGTGTGAGCCTTTGGTTCTTTATCTTGGAAAAACTCAAATAAATCAAGACTTGCTGCACAACGGAGACAGAGAGAGGGAGAGAGAGAGAGAACAAGATAGAGGGAGAGAAAGTGAGAGAAAACGAGAGAGAGGGAACAAAAGGGAGAGAGAAAACAAGGGTGAGAGAGAGAACAAGAGAGATGGAGAGGAGAGAGAGGGAGAGAGAGAACAAGAGAGAACGGGGTAGAGAAAGGGAGAGAACACGAGAGAGAGAGAGAGGGAGAGAAAGGGAGGATGAGTGAGAGAGAGGGAGAGAACAAGAGAGAATGAGAGGTTGATAGCGTATCTATAATTTTTTTAAAGGACATTTAGAAGTGGAAGTTAAAAACAATAAAACAATCTAGCAAACCGAAAATAATTCTACTAAATCAAAGAGACCAGGGGTCACGTGTCTTCATAATATATATATATATATATATATATATATATATATATATATATATATATATATATATATATAATAAACATGACGGTGAGAGTTATCCTGTCTTCTTCACGGTTCCCCAAAGACTTTAATGAGCGGCATTCAATTAGCTTATTTAATTGGCTTTCTTTAATTGGCTTTCTTTAATTGGCTTTCTTTAATTGACCTTGTTTAATTGGCCTTCTTTAATTGGCTTTCTTTAATTGGCTGTGAGACGGTGAGCAGCTTGTTTTGTTCTTGTATTCAGAATTAAGCTTTTACAACCACATCACGAGTCATTTAAAAATAACATTTATATAAATCCATCCCCGTTTATACTCTGTTGTTGTCATAATCCTCCCGTAGTATTTAATCTGAATTTATTTCTTTAACTCCTCCCACATTCTCGTAAACAGGAAGTGGAGGTTACTGCCACTGTTCTGCTTGTAGCTTCAATGTAATGACTTCTTCATAATATCAACTATATATATATATATATATATATATATATATATATATATATATATATATAAATATATAGGTTGTCTACTGCAATGGTTCTCAACCTTTATTCAGTGATGTAACCTCTGACCGCTGCAAAGCATTATGGGTTGAAAGAAAGATTTAATACGCAGCATTTTTCATGTAAAATATAATATATACAATTCAGTTTGTGAACTTACTTATTTTTGATTGAATATTTATGAAATAACTATTTTCAAAGGCTTTTTTTTATGGATGCTCATCTATTTAAAACAAATCTCACCCCTAGAGCGGCGGCTCTCAACCTTTCCTTGAGTTATGTAACCCCCGTGAAATATTCTTTTCATCCCGAGTCCCCTCTGACCACTGCAAAGCATTCTGGGTTGAAAAAAGATTTAATACGCAGCATTTTTCCTTTCATATATAATATATACACAATTCAGTTTATGATCAACTACTTTCAAAGACTTTTTAATGGATGCTCATTTAACATATGTTTAAAACAAATCTCACGTACCCCCTAGAGAGCCTTCACGTACCCACTAGAGGGCCTTCACCTACCCACTAGAGGGCCTTCACCTACCCACTAGAGGGCCTTCACCTACCCACTAGAGGGCCTTCACCTACCCACTAGAGGGCCTTCACCTACCCACTAGAGGGCCTTCACGTACCCCTTAGAGGGCCTTCACCTACCCACTAGAGGGCCTTCACGTACCCCCAAGGCTACGCGTACCCCCTAGAGGGCCTTCACCTACCTCTAGAGGGCCTTCACCTACCTCTAGAGGGCCTTCATGTACCCCCACGACTACACCTACCCCCTAAAGAGCCTTCATGTACCCCCTTGAGGGTCTTTACCTACCCCTAGAGGGCCTTCATGTACCCCCTAGAGGGCCTTCACGTACCCCCTAGAGGGCCTTCACGTACCCCCAAGGCTACACCTACCCCCTAGAGGGCCTTCATATAACCTCTAGAGGGTCTTCACCTACCACTAGAGCAGGGGTGCTCAAGCTGGTAATCGGTAACGTCTTCAGCCATCAGACGAGTCTAGCCGTCTCCATCTTTTTAAAGATATCAGTGTGTCAGATTTGATCCTAGTCGGTCGTCATTATTACATCTGACCTCTCCACCTCGGCTCTCCACCTCCCTCCGTCCCCCTTTTAGTCGGCCTTCTCCTCCCTCGCTCCGTCTCCTCTCTAATCGGTCTGGCATTCTCAGCTTCTCAGCACTGTCCTCTCTCCCTCTTTCCTTCCCGTCGCTGCGTACCGTCTCCATCCTGTTTGTCGCTCTAATATGGGTGACATTCTCCCCCCATCTCTCTCCTGGAGGACTTAAAAACTTAGAGTGCAACCTTGGAGGAGCCTTTACGTGGGTAGCAGAGTTATAAGCCCTCGGGGCCCGAGGCCTACGGGGTTCAACGCGACGTGGCTGAGCTCCGTGTGCACGGAGGAAGAAGAAAAACTGCAGCTGGCGACAGTGAGAGGTGATTATAATAGAATAAACAATTACACGCAGCAAACAAAAGGCGCAAATGTCATTTCATGAAGAAGAAAAAAGTCTTTCTGGGATGCCAAAATATATCAATAAAACGATCTGCATGGTGAAAAATGGTAACGCAGTTCAGATTTCACCAAGAATAGATGGCAAAATATGTTTTACCTGCATCGAAATTCTAAAGTTTCCCTGATGGTATCAAACCAGAGCAACGTGGACATTGAATGCATCAAGTGAAAAATACAAAAACAGCAATTATGATTAAAATGGTGTTGCATCACTCTGCCGCAGTATTAGTCAAATAATACTGCGGCTGCTTTTCATATCATGTATTTGTTGTTTTAGCATCTTGTTCATCAGTCTGACGTTAGAGCGCCTCGGCTTTGAGATAAGGCTCCAGCTTTTAAGTGATCTAGTCTATTTATGCAGAACTTTGGTTCCTCTAATTTAGTCTGTCTGTTTTTAATTTATTTTTAATTTATCTTTAATTTATTTGTAATTTATTTTTAACTTATTATGTTTTTAATTTATTTGTAATTTGTAATTGTAATTTTAATTAAATTTTAATTTTATATATATATTTTTTTATATTTATTTAAATTGTATTTTTATTTTAATATATATTTTTAAATGTAATATTGGTTTCTTGCTATTCCGTTTGTTTTGCTTTGACTCTCTGTGGAGCACTCTGTAGACATTGTTTTTAAAGGTGCTATGTGAATACATGTATTATTATATTATTAATATTAGTACTGTCTTTGTGTTTTTCAGTATTTCTAGTGCGTACACGCTGGAGTGTAGCACACACTGTATTGTACCTTTTCTTTTAAACACGCTGAACCGTGAGGTCAACGCCTGCTGGCTCTGCAACAGTTGAACAACGTGAGCTCAAACACCCACAAAGCGCCATGGGACCGGGATGATGCGGGCGTATTGATTTCTGTGTGGGAGACGGGGGCAAAAGGGGGCGGAGCTAAAACTGGAGAAAGAAAGAAAATGCAGCGGATGACAGATAACCCGTAGAGCGATGTCTAAACGGGGAACGTGGGGGTGCCGTGGGACGGATAACTCAGTAAACTGACAGGAAGGGTGGGGCCGGGTGTCACAACTCACCATGGAAACCGTGGCGATACTGCGAGATTGGCCAATGGGTAAACCCCGACCCCTGAATTTGGATATCGGACATACCGGCCGATGTGATGTGTGGAAGGAGGGAAGTGACATGAATAGGATGACGACTTTAGATAGAATGTGTGACACATTATAAATAAATATGTTTCTGCAACACTACGAGGCTCGAAGAAAATGGAAAAGGGAACATTTATCTTATCCGCCCTACACACACGCTCAAACACACACACGCGCCGACACACACCTGGCAGAAGACGGGCTTGTAGGTTTCCGAGAAGAGCCGCGTGAGTTCCTCGGAGTCACAGAGGTCGAGCGGCAGCCGGCTGATACACAGACACCGGGAGTGCAGCTTCTCCTCGTGGCTCAGCTGGTTGACGTCCATCCACTGAACCATCAGCGAGCGGTCGTCCTGCACCACAGAAACATGGGATCACTTTTTTATGGGGGGGGGGGGAAACACCAAAGACATGGCAAGGCATTAGAAAACAGGTCAGTGAAGAAGCTGGCTGCTAGTTAGAAAACATGATGGACGAAAATCTATTAATATTATTTAGTCTCTACTAGTGTGTGAACACCTGTGCAAGTTCCTGATCCGACCACTAGTAGTGCTGTGGAGTCATTGATTAGTATCTCTCTCTCTTTAACTCAGGAGGCCAGGACAGTGTGGCTCTGTAACATCAGGGCCCGACTCTGGCTGGAGTTCAGGTTTTATAAGCACATTGGAGACTTGAAGCGTTTAAACAACGGTGGTGTTTTAATGGTATTGTTTGTTCTGTTGCGGAGGAGGAGCTGGTGCTTACACCACTTATTATTAGGTAAAGCATTTTTTATTTTTTATTTTATTGTTTTTTATTTTAAACAACCTGTTCTTTGGACACTTTATTTAAAGACATTTGGTTAAAGTCTAAAAAAAATGCAAATAAAAGTGTTCAAAAATCAAAAAGATCTCTCTTCCTGTTCTGACCACTAGTGGTGCTGTGGAGTCATTGATTAGTGTCGGTAAGTTTGGTTATTTGGCGATATGACACAAATCGATTGATTTCATTGATCAACCGTTGGCGGTAAAAATCACCAGAGACATGGCAAGGCATTAGAAAAAGGTCAGAGAAGAAGGTGGCTGCTAGTTAGAAAACATGATGGACACAAATATATATATATATATATATATATATATATTATTTTAATTTATTTTTTTTATTTTTTTTGCTCACTAGATTAATCCCAATTCCGAATTAAGCAGTTTTCAGTTAATCTTTTAGTCTATAAAATAACTTATGTGATTTTAGACAAAGAAAGCATCAAATAATCACGTTTCAGAGACATGGACCAGATGATGTAACAATGGCATGTGTGCTCCAGAGACGGCTGAACACATTTAAATGATTATATCAGAAATGTTGCTTATTAGATTTCTGCCGTTCCACTAATTGATTCATCAACTGATGTTGGACGAGAGGACGTTTTACGGAGATGAACACTTACAGATGGAGCAGAGAAAGGGCCGACCATAACTTTGCATGTTATTATATATTCAGCCATCTTGGGCTTGAGAGTGTTGATTTTTTTGAAAGCTAATCAGAGCTTCAAGCTGTGTACGGGTTTATTTTTTACAGATTTATTTCACTGATTGAGCCAATCAGAAATGTGAGGTCTCGGGTATATAATTTTAAAGTAAACTGCAATATAAGTAGATATGAAAGTTGTTACGTGTTCAGCATTTTCCTCCCTTTAAAAACTGCAGTTTCATATTTTGTACTGGTAAGATGAATTTAAACCAAACTCATCTAGAAGAACCCAGATTTAAACTGATTATCGGATTATCGAAAAACCACAAACAATGTTTGCAAAGGTTTTGTGGAAGCAAACAACCCGATGACTAAAATGTATCGCTCCTCTTTGACTCACTTTGTTTTAATCAGCTTATTGAAGTTGTGTTTGTAGCTAAATTAAATATATTGAATGTGTAACCTTTGCAGGTTAATAAAGTATAAATCAAATCCTTTGTTCCAATAAAAATCAAGACAATTCAATTCAATTAAGAGTTTAGCTTCGGTTCAGGCAAACTGAAAAAAAATGCATTAGTGAGAAAACAAATCTGTCAAAGGGCTCTCTGTCAAGGAGCTCCTGTTCCTTTAAGTCTTAAAGCCACAGGAGCCATTTGACAGAGAGCTCCTGTGGTTTTAGTCCCAGTTTGGCAAACTGTAATACACTTTTAATCCTTTTGGATGACTTTAAAAAAGATATGAGAAAATAAATATGTCAAAGGGCTCCCGTTACTTTAAGTCTTGAAGCAACAGGAGCCCTTTAACAAAGGGCTCCTGTTGCTTTGACAAACTGTAATACATCTTTTCTAAACTCATCCAAAAGGACTGAAACTTTAAGTTATTTTAGATGAGTAAAACATATGCATTACAGTGAGAAAACAAATCTTTCAAATGGCTCCTGTTGCTTTAAGTCTTAAAGCAACAGGAGGTCCCTGTCAAAGGGCTCCTGTTGCTTTAAGACTTAAAGCAACAGAAGCTCCCTGACAAAGGGCTCCTGTTGCTTTAGCCCCGGTTTGGCAAACTGTAATACATCTTTTTCAAACTCATCCAAAAGGACTTCAACTTTAAGTTATTTTAGATGAGTAAAACATAAGCATTACAGTGAGAAAACCAATCTTTCAAATGGTTCCTGTTGCTTTAAGTCTTAAAGCAACAGGATGTCCCTGTCAAATGGCTCCTGTTGCTTTAAGACTTAAAGCAACAGGAGCCATTTGACGGATTAGTTTTCTTCAAACATCTTTCAGTCTCACGAATTAAAAAGCAACAACCACATGACATGATCGAACATGGACAGGATAAATGTAAACACCCGTCCCAACCCACCAGAAGTCGCCCCAGCAGCTCAGAACGGGCCCGCGAAGCCGAGTCCTTCTTCATGTATTCCACAAACCCGTATCCTTTGGAGTGGCCCGTCAGCTCGCTGTACACCAGGAAGGAGCGCTCGATGTTCCCGTAGGCGCGCACCATCTCCTCCAGCTGCTGGGCGGCGAAGGTGTGGGGCAGGTTGGTGAGGCACAGCAGGGAGTCGGTGGGCTGCAGCGCCACGTTGATGGGGCGTCCGCGGACAGTGCTGTGGTGGAGGGAGCGGATGGCATCCTGAGCCTGGTCCCCGTTCAGCAAAGTCACAAAAGCTGGAGGAGGAGGGGGGGGACAGCGTGGAGACGGGCGACGAAGACGAAGGAGGCGAAGGAAGAGACGGACGGACGTGTGTACGAACACACAGATGTACATTCGGAGCAGGCGTTTGGGGGGGGGAGGTCGTTTGTGGAGATGCAGGATGGAGGTACCAAAAAAAAAAAAACGTGCAGGAAAATAAATGGCAGGCCGAATGTGTGTGTGATGAAAAATAAATTATATATATATATATATATATATATATATAGGGGGTAAAGATGTGGGCAGAAAAACAAGCAAAATCACAGACAGACAGTAATATAAAAGACAGACGGACACACACACAGAGAGAAAGACAACACATTAGCTAGAGAGCCAATAGGGAGCCACTATGTAGGGGAATCCACTGTGACACACACAGATATACACACACCTGAGCTCATCGTCAATCTGATGGACACTAATGTGAGGCTCGCTTCCTTTCCTCAAACTGAACACCTCGACTGTGTTTGAAGGAATATTCATTTTAGAAAAAGTCTACAGTCATCGAGAAAGCTTTGATATTTATTCATAAATCTGAGAAGAAAAAGGAGAAGAAGAAGAAGAAGAAGAAGAAGAAGAAGAAGAAGAAGAAGAAGAAGAAGAAGAAGAAGAAGAAGAAGAAGAAGAAGAAGAAGAAGAAGAAATTCATGGGCTGTGAAGTGAGGTGGTAATAAATTGATGTGCGGTGTGAAAAGCCTTCGGTGTGTGTGTGTGTGTGTGTGTGTGTGTGTGTGTGTGTGTGTGTGTATGTGTGACAGGTCTTTTAAGAGAGGTTTGTGTGTTGCACATCTTGCATATTAAAAACAAGACAAACACTAATAAGTCTAAATGATATATATTTAAATAAAAGGCTCATACATACATACATATACCTATATATACCTATATATATACACACATATGACAAGATAAATAGATAGATAGAAACATGTTAGCCTCTCTTCCTTACCTGAAACTGAAAACATTAGAGGTGTTTGAAAGAATCTTAATTAAATATATAAAAATACATACGTATAATCAAATCCTTTGTTCCAATAACAAAGAGGTAAACACCAAAGTATGGTTTACATGTTGTACTACTGTGTCATTAGCAAGTGTCTTCATCATTTCAAGTGTTGATTGTAATATATATATATATATATATATATATATATATATATATATATATATATATATATATATATATAATATATAGATATATATATATATATTACATAAAACATATATATGATATATATATTATATATCATATATATAGATAAATATATTTATTATATAAAACATATATGATTATATATATATATATATAGATAAATAAATATATTATATAAAACATATATATGATCCAGGTCCAGATACAGAATGCTGAGCCTCAGTTCTCCCTTCTGACCAAAGAATATTGATTTCCATCACAGATGGGAAATAAAAAAGTGAATGAGACTTTTCCATCACTCTCTCAACGTTCAGAGTGTGAGAGAGTGAGAGAGTGAGAGAGTGAGAGAGTGAGAGTGTGAAAGTGTAGAAGTGCGTTGGAACAAAGCCGACCGCAGCGAGGACCCGGCGGCCGGAGGGCAGAGCCCAAAACAAACACCACGTGAACGAAGAGGCTTTCGGATGCTGAGGAAACGACTTCTGGGATCCGTGGTAACCATGGTGACGAAGTTTAAAAAAGCTTTCTCTCAAAAAACCCAATGCATCACATCTCAGTAAACAGAGGAGAGTGAATACGTGTTCACAGTCGCACGGACCGTACACGATGCACAGGAGATCGGTGGCTGATCGTAGCGTACAGATATTATGGGATGGCGCGTCGACATTATATTCAACAATATCAGCAAGGTCGATGCAAGGTCGTCTTTTTGAGTCCTTTAAAATACACCAGACGCTATTTATTTAACACTGATTATGACTTGGTTTCTTCCATGTCACTAATATGAGCTTCAATGCACGACCCTTCAAAATAAAAGCTGAGAGATATTCAAATTTAGTATTTTTTAAGGTGACCTCACTCACAAATGGGAACAAATATTTAAGAATTATTATCATTATTTTGATAATCTTCTGTAATGAGGTGGAAATTAAAACTTTAAACTATATCAATAGTGACTGAACATTAAAATATAAGGTAAACTATGCCCACAAGTACTATAATTTTGGGCAGTATTTTACCATGTTAAGCGTCAAACAGTGTAAAATGAAGTAAAACTAATAATTAAAGGTGACCTAACTCATAAATTGTAACACATATTATAAAATTATTATTATTATTATTTTGATAATCTTCTGTAATGAGGTGGAAATTAAAACTTTAAACTATAGCAATAGTGACCGGAAATACAAAATAAATAAATATTTTTGTTCAGGATTGACCTCTTTTGGGCAACATTTTACCATTTTAAGCGACAAACTGTAAAAAAAATTAAAAAAATAATAAGCGAGGTATGCAAATGTGCTTTTATACCCACATTTTCAAAAAATAAGTATATTTTTTAAAGTAATTCCAGACGTAGCTCTAAACAACAAGGTCGTTAACCGCCCACACGCTTCAATCTGCATGCAAGCGTGTTTAGGCGTCTGTGGCCGTGCCTGCTGTGTTAATGTGTACATGTGGTCAAAAATGGAGGAAAAAAAGCCCCCCCCCCCCCCCCTTAAAAAGAAAAATACAAATAATAATAGGAGGCGTGAGGAGATTATTTATGCTCTTTGGCTAGAAACACAGAAACCTTCAGAACAATCCAGCAACATCTCATAATGACACGTTTAATGTCTAATTAAATCTATTAAAATGCAGTTAGGGCTGCGACAAACTATTCACACTATCACTTAATCCTCTGGTTATTTTTATATTTATAATGAATTGCAAAGTCTATAAAATGTGAGCAAAAAGGTGAAATATTCCTCAAGATATTCAGATCGAAAACCAACAGAAACAGAGAATCCCACCTCTAAAAAACAAAACAGACTTCTATTATTAATAAAAAATGCCAGATAAATTTGAATTAATCAAATTATAATTCAAGGATTTAAATGCATGGAAAAAGTTATGTAAATAATCTGGATCTCGTCTCAACGATGCAAAATACGTACGTTTCCTCTCAATCAATCAAACTTTTATTTAGATGGTAAAAATACATACAAAATCACAAGTTAAATACGTATAACTCGAATGCCTTGTATGTAGGACGGCTGTACAACGTCTCAACATTATGAGGTTATAGAAAAAGAGTTTTAAAGTGGTAAAACATTATAAAATATACACGCAGGCGCCTCAGAATTAAATTGAGTGAAATTGAACATTTGGGACATCTGCTCCCTCGTCATCCTCGTTTTCACGGGAACACCAACGGGGTCTCAGGGCCTCCGTCTCCACCTCCGTCTCCACCTCCGTCTCCGTCTACACCTCCGTCTTCACCTCCGTCTCCACCTCCGTCTCCACCTCCGTCTTCACCTCCGTCTCCACCTCCGTCAGCCTCCACTCATCTTCCTCCATCTTCCTCCCTCTATCCACCTCTCTGTGTTTCCTCTTTGGGCCTCTCCACCTCCACGTGAACTCTGTCCACCTCCACCCAAACATATTGCCTCACACCCCATCTAATACTCACACACACACACACACACACACGCTCACACACACACACACACACACACACACACGCTCACACACACACACATACACTCTGTAATGGATCTCTTACACAAAGCTGAGAGCCTAACCTTGTTTTAATCCACTAAGTGCGCCACCTAACATTAGGCATCGCCATGATGGAGAGAATATATCTTTCTCTCTCTACCCCTCAAATCCATTCTCTCTCTCTCCCTCCCTCTCCCCCTCATCCCCCTTCTCTCTCTCCCCCCTCAACTCCACTCTCACTCTCTCTCTTTATCTCTCTCCCCCTCAACTCCAGTCTCTCTCTCGCCCCCCCTCCCTCCCTCTCTCTCTCAATCCTTCTCCCTCACCCCCTCTCTCTCTCCCCTGAATCCCTTCTCTCTTTCTCTCTCCCACATACCCCCTTGTCTCTCTCCCCCTCACATCCTCTCTCTCTCTCCCTCTCTCTCCCTCTCTCTCTCTCTCTCTCAAACCTCTCAGCCTCAGTTCAAATTGAGGGTTTTCAAAAGTGAACTTTGTCAAAAAAGAGGTGGGGGTGGAGGTGGGGGGGGGTGGAGGTGGAGGTGGAGGTGAGGGTAGAGGTGGAGGGGGAGGTGGGGGTGGGGGTGGGGATGGAGGTGGGGTGGGGATGGAGGTGGGGGTGGGGGTGGAGGTGGAGGTAGAGGTAGAGGTGGGGATGGGGATGGTGATGGAGATGGAGGTGAGGGTAGAGGTGGAGGTGGAGGGGGGTGGGGTGGGGATGGAGGTGGGGGTGGAGGTGGGGGTGGGGGGTGGGGATGGAGGTGGGGTGGATGGAGGTGGGGTGGGAGGTGGGGGTGGGGTGGGGGGATGGAGGTGGGGTGGGGATGGAGGTGGGGATGGAGGTGGGGGAGGTGGGTGGGGTGGGGTGGGGGTAGAGGGTGGGGATGGAGGTGGGGGTGGAGGTGGGGAGGTGGGGGTGTGGAGGTGGAGGTGAGGTAGAGGTGGAGGTGGAGGTGGGGGTGGGGTGGGGGTGGGGTGGGTGGGGATGGAGGTGGGGTGGGGATGGAGGTGGGGTGGGAGGTGGGGGATGGAGGTGGGGTGGGGATGGAGGTGGGGTGGGGATGGAGGTGGGGATGGAGGTGGGGTGGGGATGGAGGTGGGGGTGGAGGTGGGGGTAGAGGTGGAGGTGGGGGTGTTCTAGTTCAGGATAACACATTAAAATATCGTTATTATTATGATATCATCATTATTCTTTTATTCTTTATGTTTTCTCGTGACATGAGGATTGAAATGTAGGAGACTGAAGTCTCTCTACTGCTATAGGATGGATTCAGTGATGTCATTCTCGTGGGTGGAGCATGTTCCCTAAATTCTCTGTCTCCCCCTCAACTCCACTCACACTCTCTATCTCTCTCTCCCCCGCAAATCCATTCTCTCTCTCCCTCCCTCTCCCTCACCCCCTTCTCTCTCTCTCCCCCTCAACTCCACTCACACTCTCTATCTCTCTCTCCCCCGCAAATCCATTCTCTCTCTCCCTCCCTCTCCCTCACCCCCTTCTCTCTCTCTCCCCCTCAACTCCACTCTCACTCTCTATCTCTCTCTATCTTTCTCTCTCGCCCCCTCCCTCCCTCTCTCTCTCTCAATCCTTCTCCCTCACTCTCTCCCTCACCCCATCCTCTCCCCCGAACACACACACACTCACACACTCATTTCTCTTCTTAACATTGACGTCGGCCACATTTCACACCTCCAATGTAATTAAATCTTAAAATATATAACGGGTATCCGTCAGTGTTTTTAAACCGCGACACGGCAACGTTGCGATCTCGGAAGCGACCGAGTGAAATATTAATATTTTAATCCGTTTCAGACGTCCGTGCTAAACAGGTGAGACGTTGCTCTGAGTTTCGATGTTGAAGATTTAGATTTGCTCCGGAGAGGAAGAGGAAGAGGAAGATCAAAGGAAACACGGAGGAGAGGACGTGACGTTACTCGAGAGTCAGAGGCCGACGCGGCGGGAAGGAAGAGGTCTCTGTGGACCTGCTGCTCTTACGTCATCAATCACACACACACACACACACACACACACACACACACACACACACACACACACACACATATACATTATACCCACCGGCAGCAGCACCCAGTCTTCTCTAAATCATCCCCTCAAGGCCGGTCTTGACTGAACTGGCAAAAGTGTAAAACATCCTCTCTGAAGATGAAGAAGATGAAGAAGATGAAGAAGATGAAGAAGGCCCCCCAGATGGATGGAAACAAAACCACCGTAAAGAACGATACGCGGCGCCTACGCCACAAACTCTAAAACAGCAGCAGCAGACACACCAACACACACACACACACACACACACACACCAACACACACCAGCACACACACAAACACACACACACACACACCAGCACACACAAACACACACACACACACACACACACACACACACACCGAAACAGCCATGACACAATGTACAGACCAGTCTCAGACAGACTCACATATGCACAGTCATTGTATTATATTTGTGTGTGTGTATATATATATATATATGTTTAATTTTATATACATATATAATTCATTTTGTATTTTATATTTTATTTGTATCTTTCATCCCTGTTTTTATATTTCATATTTTATTCTCGTGTGTTTAATTTATTGGTGCTACTGTGACGACAAATTTCCCCTTGGGGATTCATAAAATATATATCTATCTATTTATCTAAATATGTTCCAATAAATTACGATTTGTTTGTTTGTCGATCGCTACACATTTGTTGTTGTTGTTGTTGTTGTTTTAGACTCCCCTGCCGTGGCTCGACATACATCCACCTGTCGCCGATCCGATGCCATCCAAATGTCACTATGTAAGAAAAATGTAATTTCCAAATTGTAATTATTGTTTTTTTCTGTGTTATGACTTGTAATGACCACGTTCCACCACTAGGGCAACGGACAGCTTGTGTACACTGCATGCCGCTGGGTTCGGTTCCCACGTTTTCAAAACTGACTTTAAAAAGAACCCGATGTTGTTCGGCGCGTTTGACTCAAACAGCGTTTGTGTAAAAAGATGTATTTATATTTAATAACATTTTACCGGGTCAGGATGTGTTAAACCAAAATCTTCTAAAAGGAATAATTGTGAAGGTAGCAACGTGTTTGACGTCACCTCTGTACACGCGTTGTGCAGCGATCTCTCGTCTCATTAAAAAAATTAAAATCTGCATAAAAAAACAAAATGCAGGGAGCAAGAACTGCAGAAATATGAATGTAACACATGTACAAACACTTTTAAACTAATAACTTTAGAAAAGAGGAAGTTAATATGAATACATAGTGGCTAAAAAAATCAAATAACATCGGAAAATATGATGCAAAATTGTTTTTTTGTACGGTTTTTGTTATCAGTGGTGTTTAAATGTTGTGGTGAAGTACACGAGGCAGGTGGGTGTCGATGGAGAGATGGAGGGATGAGAGCGAGTAGATGGACCACTCTCTCTCTCTTCAACCGCCCACTCACCGCCCACAGCTGCATTGTTCACTCCGACCCCTCTTTCAAACATCTCTCGAAAAATGGAGGCGTCATTTTAACATATTATCATATCCGCAAATGCAATGTTGTGAGCTGTTACACGGCGGGATGTACATTCACATATACGAGATGTGGCCAGCTAATAAAAAAAAGGGGCGAACGAAACGTTGATGCTTTTTAGTTGTGTATGGAGTCCCGCCTCTGAAAGCCACGCGTCATCAATTCATCGTGTATTGATCCTTCCATCGCTCCTTCAATCTCATTTCCACTTCCTGTTTCCTTTCTACGATGAGTCACACACTCTGTCATTTTCAGTGGATCTATAACCTCCATCTTTCATCCATCACTTCTTTTACTAAACATCTCACGACGCATTGCTTTACGTGGGACGGTCAGATAGAGCAAGGCCACAGGTCTCTTTCACTTTTAATAGAAAAGGCGAGTAAATAACTGGCAGATTAATCAAATGTGCAGATTGTATACATATATATAATATATAATATGTATAATATATATATGATTTATATATTGTATATATATATATATATATATATATTATATATGTATATTATATATACATAATGTATAATATATATTATATATATATATATAATTTATATAATTAATATATATATATCTAATATGTATATATATATTATATATAATATATAAATATATATATATATATATAATATATACGTATATTATAAATATATAATGTATAATATATATATTATACATATAATGAATATATATATATATATATATATATATATATATATATATATATTAAATATATATATATATATATATATATATATGCATACAGTCTGTCCTATGGTTGAGACTGTGACTGGAACATATAAATGTATAAACTATTCCACAACATGTTGTTAAATAACTAACGTTGCCTTTGGTTATTGTTAATTTGAGGTTAGAAATATTGTACATAAGAAATGTTCTCTAATAGTATAACATAAATCCATTTAATTTGAAACCTTCACAATAAAAGCACAAGATATTGTTCTTACACTTCTTTAAGAAAAGGTAATAATGTGTCTTTCAGGTTGTCAGGGGCCACATGAAATGATGCGGCGGGCCGGATTTGGCCCGCGGGCCTCGTGTTTGACACCTGTGGGCTTGTGGTGGTGAAATATGGGAACAATGAGGTCACCGTGGAGGAGCCGGGGGGTCGTTCCACTTCCACTCCCGTCCCAGAAACAAACGCCCTGGGGCCCATTATTGAATATTGCCTTGTGACGAGGGAGCAATGACGCCCATGACAACCAGCTCAGGAATAAAACCACCCTCATCATCATCATCATCATCATCATCATCATCATCATCATCATCATCATCATCATCATCATCATCATCTCTCTCTGTTTCAAACATGTTGAGTTTTTTTTATTGGACTAACTATAAAGTGGGTGTGCGTGGGTCTTGTGTGGGGGTTCAGTCTCGCTTCATTAGTTACCCACAATGCAGTTGGACTAATAAACCTCTGAAGGAGTTAACATTGTGAACACACACACACACACACACACACGCAAAAGGAAAGCACAGGCCAAAACGGGAAATTATATCACACACTCATTGTCAGTCAACCCTTGACAGCAGGCGCTAAGAGGTAACAGGGTGTGTGTGTGTGTGTGTGTGTGTGTGTGTGTGTGTGTGTGTGTATGTCTGTGTGTGTGTGTATGTCTGCCTGTGTGTGTGTGTGTGTGTGTCAGAGATAACAGCCGTATCACACTTGCGTGGTCCATTCCCATTTAGTGATTCACAAGGTGACAGATGGACAAATGACGACAGAGGGAAGGAAGAGGTGAGGAGAAGAGGGGAGGATGAGGTGAAGCAAATAGAGGAGGAAGAGATGGAGAAAAGAGGGGAGGAAGAAGTGGAGACAAGCTGCTGTCCGAGGAAGCAATCAGACAGACTCAGACAGGAAGACGATGAACAGAGAAAGACACACACACACACACACACACACACACACACACACACACACACACACACACACACACACACACACACACACACAGACTCAAGCCCTCTCTTCTCTTCCTATTACAAGTTCCGACTCGAGTCATCAATTCCGACACTTTTCTTTCCAGGGTATTCGTTGTTTTTGTTTATGTGGGAGTTTTCTTCGCCAGGTGTTCATAATAAGTTTCATCCGTAATGTTCGGATCATTATTTTCCAATTAGATTTAAAAGAAAATCAAAATCAATCACCGATATGCTGCATATAAGAGACGCGATGACTTAAAACCCCAGAGTCTCAGACAACAGCAAAGATAAAATAAACTACCCAGCAATGCCTTTACCGGAGAAAAAACACAAACCACAAACCGACGAACACAACGACCTTCGTCTTCGTCAGTGAGATGAAAAATAATGAAGAGCTGAATGAGTGTTAATGTCACGATGGAGAAAGTTCACATCATGGATGGTACTTGTGTGCGTGACTGCAGGACAACTGAGCCTGTACTCACCCCTCAGCTCCAGCATTTCATCCACACACACACACAGACTTGAACTCGCACACCCGTGAGGACTTGACTAGGAGGTGTCACGTGGGGAGTGGGGACACCATTTTCCAAATATAAAAAAAACAGCCCACTTTTGATCATATGAAGCTAAATGAGTGTTTTAATATCAGAAATGGAGAAAGTACACATGATGGAAGGTGCTAGTTGTGTGTGACTGCAGGACAACTGAGCCTGTTCTCACCCCTCAGCTCCAGCATTTCATCCACACACACGAATACAAAGCGACGGGCCGGTGAGCTTAATGCGAGCGTGTGTTGTCTTCATTACTGGACGGCGCAGCGACCGACACAAAGGCCTCTATTCAAAGCCTGGGATTCCCATTCCACCCCCCCCCCCCCCCCCCCCCGCGCCATTGTATTCCCCAAATCCCCGGTTCCAGCACATTAGCACACACACACCTCTGGACCCCGCGTGGAAGCGGGCCGGGTCGAGTGTGGTCGGCGAGCTCACCGGGGTGGATGGTTGGATTGATCGATATGTGAATGTGTGTGTGTGTGTGTGTGTGTGGATGTGTGTGTGAATGTGTGTGGATGTGTGAGAATGTGTGTGAGTGTGTGTGAATGTGTGTGGATATGTGTGAATGTGTGTGAATGTGTGTGGATGTGTGTGAGTGTGTGTGAATATGTGTGGATGTGTGTGAGTGTGTGTGAGTGTGTGTGAATGTGTGTGAATGTGTGTGAATGTGTGTGAATGTGTGTGGAGGTGTATAAATGTGTGTGGATGTGTGTGAGTGTGTGTGAATGTGTGTGGATGTGTGTGAGTGTGTGTGAGTGTGTGTGAATGTGTGTGGATGTGTGTGAATGTGTGTGGATGTGTGTGGATGTGTGAATGTGTGTGAATGTGTGTGGATGTGTGTGGATGTGTGTGAATGTGTGTGAATGTGTGTGAATGTGTGTGTGAATGTGTGTGGATGTGTATAAATGTGTGTGGAGGTGTGTGAATGTGTGCGGATGTGTGTGCATGTGTGTGTGTGTTTGTGAGTGTGTGTGAATGTGTGTGAATGTGTGTGGATATATGTGAGTGTGTGAATGTGTGTGAATGTGTGGATGTGTGTGAATGTGTGTGAATGTGTGGATGTGTGTGGATGTGTGTGGACGTGTGTGAATGTGTGTGAATGAGTGTGAATGAGTGTGAATATGTGTGAATTTGTGTGTGAGTGTGTGTGTGTGTGTGTGAGAATGTGTGTGAATGAGTGTGGATGTGTGTGAATGTGTGTGGATGTGTGCAGATGTGTGTGCATGTGTGTGTGTGTGAGTGTGTGTGAATGTGTGTGAATGTGTGTGGATGTGTGTGGATGTGTGTGGACGTGTGTGAATGTGTGTGAATGAGTGTGGATGTGTGCAGATGTGTGTGCATGTGTGTGTGTGTGTGTGTGTGAGTGTGTGAATGTGTGTGAATGTGTGTGAATGTGTGTGGATGTGTGTGGATGTGTGTCAGGCACCTCAGGCAACAAGCCTCAGACTTTCACCATCTGACTATATATATATATATATAGTATTTATTTATTTTGTATTATTATTTTTTTCTTCCTTTTTTATTTTTTTTTAAAGAAAACTTATCATGAAGCTAAAACTTATTTTCCAGATGTCTGTGGTTATGTGAATAAAAATAATATGTTGATTAAATATGAAGACAGACAACCGCCTCAGGTCATTAAGATGATTGGCAGTAGAAATTAATCGTTAAGAGAATCCAATAATAATAAATCAATTATTTCAAACCCCATTAATCTCTGGATTTTGCATCTGCTGATGATGAAACTGTATCGATACCAAAAGTGCCTCCTATGCGACTTAAGGAAGGAAAAGAAGCAAAGGAAACAAGGGATAGATGCGAGGAAGGAGGAATATCGCAAAAACGACGATGAGAGGAGGAGATACTTTAAATAATTTAATTTTTTTAATAAACACACACACACACACACACGGAGCTCAGTAATACTGAGGAGAGTGTGCTTGTATGTGTGAGTCTTCAGACGGTGTTTAAGGAAAAAAAATCATCATTAGCCGAGAAGGAGCCGAAGCAAACAGCCAGAAGCAAAGCCGTAAATGGAATTTTTCACACACACACACACACACACACACACACACACACACACACACACACACACACACACACTGACAGACACATAAACACTCCCATCAGCATGGCCTAATAAGTCCAACGTGGAGGCCGGCTTAGCGGCCCGATGGAGTCATGAGGTGCAGATGCATGCCAGAGCTCCTCTGAGGGACTCTAGTGTTCCAGGTCGGAGACGTTCCAACTGACTAACCATCGCAGAGGGGCGAGAAGACGCCACACAACGAGGACGGCGGGTTTTCATTTCCACAAGGGCGCTATGACATAATTATAACCACGGGGTCAATTACTAACGCGTCCCCAGAAAGAATCATCTTTAGTTTAATTAACATCTTCTTCTCAGGGGATGTTCATTACGTCCACCTCCAGGGAAACGGAGCCGACAGACACAGAAGGTCACATGACCTCCCGGAGTCTAATGATGCTGCGTCTGGATATTGAAACTTGAATTGGTAGGGGGGGTCAAGTGTTATTTTTAAGCCACGTGTTTGTGCGAAATAAAGAAAGAAAGAAAGATAGAAAAGGGTTGAATAAGTGTCTGTGGTAAGAGAAATAGATGAGAAAATCAACAATACAGAAACTACTCAGCCAGGAGATGATGGATTATATATATAGTAAACTGTACCGATAGGAATAACAAACTGAAGCTTAAAGAGAAACAACATGTTCCATTAACTAGTGTCAGTTACAGGTTCCTGTATCTTAGAGTTCCTATAATCATAAACACTAAAGTGGAAATGGAAAACTGTGTCAAAAAAGCAGTTTTATTATAACAAAGTATACACAATATGTACCTTTCAAAACACACACACACACACACACACACACACACACACACAGACTGTGTGTTGGTGTCTGTAGATGTGATACACTCGGCTCAGGGAATATATTTGCATTTCACACCCATTATAAAAACCTGTTTGCACATAATAAAACCAGATTCTGCCATTTTTTGTATCCATATCTCGTCGACAGGAGAGCCAGACCCATGAGGGCTTCTCAAAAACAGCTCTCTTTTATCAGCTCATGACCATATGAACTTATCAGGTGGAATAACTTATTTAAAATGACTGTAATCTAGAATATTATAGCGACTATCTATAGATTACAAAAAAATTAAACAATACTTCCATGTTGGGCCACATATGATCAAATAACACATTCATCTTATAAACTCAGAGACTTTACAACATAATAACTTATCTGATGACTCAGATGGAACCTTACACCTTTTTCACACGATTCATATTTCATAACAGCGGCAGATTTATTTTTATTTAATCCGATTTGACTGAGTTCGGCCTCACAAAGACACAACCTGGCTTCTTGGTATCTGTGATATCTGCAATAAAGCTCAATAATAATATTAACAAAAGAATCTTACGACCACATTTACTTGTAATTCTTCAAGAGTACGCACAGTTTGAATTTTATGAAAGAATTATCAACCGCGCAGCATGATCTGCATGAAGATAATTCCAACCCTCATAAAATATTTAACATTTTTTAGAACTCAACCTTGCAGAGAAAATGTGACTGAACTCCTGTTGATGGACTACGAAGCTGCAAAATAGGTGAACATCTTAGCTAACGTAAAGCTAATTTATCGCTAATTCTCTGCAGAATTATAATCCCATACATCTCCTGCCAATACACAATCGTTATAAATGTACTTCTTTTATGAAACGTGATACTGAACGTTTTCTGTCCGTACTCTAAGCTGCTTTGTTTGTTATTTTACCACAACAAATAAATGACAACATTTTGTCGGCCTTACGTGGACAAAATACCACGACAGAGAGATTAGCATTCCACAATCTGTGTTAATTACTAACAGAATTATTATTATTCTCATCCCTTTTTTTGTGGATTTGAGGTGTCGAGTCGTCGATTGTTTAATTAATTCCCACGATGGCCGAGTGGACTTTGTATTTCGGAGAGAAGAGTGTGTATCTGTGTGTGAGCTGGAGAAGAAATAAATAACATGTCGAGTGTGGTTTAAATATTCATCAGCAATTTATTCTACAAACAAGAGATTCAGTGTCATGTCCTGCTTCCCCAGGTATCCACACCCGTAACAATCATCCCATAATAATCAAACCAGGAGCTCAAAAACACATAGGTGAGAAGCAAAGAAGGGAGGAATACAATAAGAAGCCTTTTTTTTGGAGAAATTAAAGTAACGAGAACAAAAAAAACGAAGGAACGCCCTCACGAAACATCAAAGGACATTTTCTACATCGTCTTCTCACAAAGTTCCGGTTACCGTAACTATGGAGTCGTTTCACACAATGTAAATGTGCTTTACTCGCTCGAAAAACAATACGCCAGGGTCTGTATGAGACTGTGCATAAACGTTGCTGCCATCTCCAGAGTTTCCAGAGTTTCCATATTCTGAATGTGTCAGCACATTTCAGCTCATTGGCATAACCCGTTTCCCAGAGTACTTCACTTCTAACCACCGTTGCTTGGGCGGCACGGACAGAAACGATCGTGGTATTTTCTAAAGCTGTGAGACGCCGAGAGGCAGGAAGAGACAAAACAGACGGAGGGAGAGAGAGAGAGAGAGAGAGAGAGGAAAGAGAGGAGAGGAAAGAGAGGAAGAGGTCGGACTGTAAACACTCGGCTGGCGTGACGTTATCCAGCTGCCATGAAAACTGATCCAGTGGCAAGCAAGTTCAATCTGACTGCTGTCACACACACACACACACACACACACACACACACACACACACACACACACACACACACACACACACACACACACACACACACACACACACACACACACACACACACACACTTCTCACACACAGATACACAGATTTACATTTGTTAGACAGCCATTAAACACACACACAAATCACAGAAGTTGAGGTTAGATAGAGGTCTGCATGTGTTTGGCGTTAGTGAAGACATACACACACACACACACACACCTACATACATACACACAGATAAAGCAGCATCCCACCTTAAATAATCTCAAACTGTGTTAATGAGCAGCGTCAGTAAATTGATCTGCTATTTGTCTCCATAGAAACAGAAAACATCAGGACACAAGCGACAGCTCCAGCTGACTGAAAAGTAACAAATAAATACAAAATGTAAAGGTTCATACCGTTTCATGATCGGCCATGAAGGTCGTTAAATGAGTTTTGGAAGTTAGGGCACTTTAAAAATGAGCTCTACTTAAAAAGCTCTCCAATGTGGATACAGCTGATAAAATAGCCTTGGCTTGTACAATAGGAGATGGGACATAGTGGCTCTTCATGGTATATAGTGGCTCTACATGGCACATAGTGGCTCTTAATGGCACATAGTGGCTCTACATGGCACATAGTGGCTCTTAATGGCACATAGTGGCTCTTAATGGCACCTAGTGGCTCTTAATGGCTCATAGTTGGCTCTCCATGGAGGTGCTATTAGGCAGGTTACATTTGGACCAGGTTAAATTGACTGTTTTCCCGTTTCAGGTCATTACAATAAGCCAAGATAATTTGCTAATAAAATGTATTTCTTATCTCATCCAACTCTCCGCAAGAAACCAAATAAGAAAACATTCCGTCCCCCTCCAACTTTCTTAGGACCAGAACAGGAACCAGAACAGTATGCTCATGTAATATGATCTGAAAAAAGCAACTGTATTTCTGCTCCTCTGAGTGTCTTTCAGTCTCTCCCTGCTGCCCCTCCCCCCTCCGAGAGAGATAAAGAGCATTGCTAAGTGAGGGATGAAAGTGGTGCCGTCACAATGCGGTTGTCAGGAAGACTTGTACATTTCTGATTTCCATCCCACTCCACCCACCTCGGCCCCTCAGAGCCCCACCAACCCAACGCCGACACAGACGGATAATTAGTCGAGTGTACCGCGGCCGGCAGAACGACGAGAGCCGAGCGTTGTCATCGCGCTCTCGATTGTCCCTAAACCCGATTAACCTTTTGGTGGCGCCGGCGTGTTGATGTGGGAGCGGCTATGGGTCAGTGGGTAGCAGGCCCGTCTTTCAATCACGGGGTTGGAGGTTCGATCCCCGCCCTAGTCGATGTGTCCTTGAGCAAGACACTTAACCCTAAATTGCTCCCTGTAGCTGCGTCTACGGTGTATGAATGTAACAGGATTGTAAGTCGCTTTGGATAAAAGAGTCAGCTAAATGACATGTAATGTAATGTAATGATGTCTCGGTGGTTTACAGCTCCCTCTGCTTTCTAACTGCGTTATGTGTCAGGTGCTAAGGACTAAATATAGGCACTGTGGATGAGGTTTCTCTGGAAAGGGACACTCTCTAGGGGCGGGGGGGTCTGCTTTGTGTGTGTGCTTGTCTGATGTATGTTTGCTGAATATGCAAGTAGTCTGTGCAAAATCAAACTTGTGTTACATTAGATATTACAAGTTATGCACCTGCCATTTGTAAAAAAGCATGTAAAAGAAAAAAGACGTACGACTTTATGAATTTTGTCCATTTTATCTGAAGTAATCTTAGTTCTCGTCCACTAACGCTCAAATCACCCGTCAACGATGCCATGACTTCTACTCACTAGCCTGTCTGTTTTTTAGTACCTTAAGTGTGCATTAACTGTCCAATTTGTATAATATACCACTTCCTTTATCTTTAGACTATCCATGTAAAGTAGATATATGAAACTTTAGAAATTGTGTCATATGCAATGCTGTATCCTGTTTTCTTATGTCAATAGTTCACATAGTATATACTCAGTTACCTGTTTAATAGGTACACCTGGTTACAAAAAATATATCATTTTAATACAACAATGCAAGCAATAAATCCTCCCTTAATGAATATTGTATTGTTCAGTTTTTGACATTTTGGAGGCTTTTAACATTTATCCAAGAATTTAAATCAAGCATTTATAGCAGGATTGTTGTATAAGACGGCAATTAAACTGGCAATTGAGTGTATTTTATGTGTCCCATTGCAATGAAGGTCGTCATTCAGAGACATATTAGTATTAATAAATAACTGACAGTCGATCATACAAAAAATTAAAACAGTCACTGCAGTATTTCAAATATATATTTAGTAGAAGTGTTCCGACAGATCTTGATCACTGGAGGCTTAAGTGTGACCCGTCCTCTATTTCTACAGTATGTAAAACAAATGTTTCAGTCATGCCGTCACTACTTTCCATCTGACTATAAATACAGTATTGTGATGAAAGATAGGACATAGCTGTACGCTAAGGGTTTGGTTTACAGGATCATGTGTGAGTGTGTGTGTTCTTGTAAGTCTGTCTCTGTGAGGACCAGTTTA
Organism: Liparis tanakae; assembly: GCA_036178185.1. Taxonomy (NCBI): domain Eukaryota; kingdom Metazoa; phylum Chordata; class Actinopteri; order Perciformes; family Liparidae; genus Liparis; species Liparis tanakae. The sequence continues at coordinate 2,436,970 of CM070102.1, forward strand.
AGTCCAAGGACATTTTGGATTGGACATGTTTCATTCTTCAAATGGCTGTTTCAGGGTTAGAATTAGATTCAGTAGTTTTGATGATTAACAGGTTATGAGGGTCCTCACAAATACAGGAGTACAAGCGCACATGTGTGTGTGTGTGTATCTGTTGTTAGGGTGTGATTTTTACCTGTGCCTTTGTTCCGGTCCACAAAGCAGTATTTCAGTTCATATTCTTTCAAAATCTCATGGACTTCCTGTAAAGAGACATAAACAGAGAAACACAGGACTTGAGTGGAGAGATCATCAAATCTAAACCACAATGTTATAGAAAGTATTTATAGATTTGTCAAAATAATGACAAATGTCAAGTTATCAAAATGATTGTCTTCAAATGAGAATTTAAAGTTACAATAAAATAAGAGTATGCGACGACTTGCTTGTTATTAAAGTTATCAGTTAAATTTCTTTTATAAGCGACACACAAAATGAAACGACTTTTTCTGAAAATGTACAATTCAAAAGACTGTAGTAACGAGCCAGAAGTTAGCCACAATATCTCATTCAGTTATTTGTTTAACTAACCAGCTGCTTTCAATAAGGACAACTTGACCTCAGGTAAATCTTTTGAAAAATATTTGTTTTGCTTATCGTGGCGTCAACACCTTTATTTTCCTACACGGTAAACTCTTTGATCAGAAACTTCTCCAAATGTAGTAATTTGTCACTCACGGGTAATTATGTTTTTTTTGTTTAAGTGCATTTTCAAGAAGATAAAAAAGCTTTTTGTCTAACGTCAGGCTTATAATCACAGCAGTGCACTTCAATCCAGAGCTGCGAGACTAAAGTAACACATTTGGAAATTCATATTTCTGAGTAGAGATCCTGAGTGACTCCAGTGCGAGCCTCCGTTACTTCCCGATAGGTCACCCCGTCCCTCAGAACCTCTACTGGTCAGAGCTCGGCGGCAAAGCGTTTTATTTTAATAACCTTGTGGATCCAGTCGGTCAAAAACCAGTCCGACAGTTTCAGATCAAAACAGGAGCAAAGAGGGACTGAACTAAAACAAAAACAAGATTAACAACCTCTGCGCTGAAACAACCCGCGGGGCCACAATCTAAACTCGGCCGCCCTGAAAAGGTCACTTCGGCATAAATCAATTATTGCGAAGGGCCACCGGAGACAAGATGTGACGGGCGGCCTCCGGCAAAACATCGGGGAGGACTTTCATCCGCCAGACACTCCGAATTCACTGTGATCACGTCCGTATGATATACATATTCTCACCTCCTTCTTTTGTCCTTTTTCCACTTACCAGCTAATTCTAATTGAAACTTTTCAAATAAAGTCATTAAATATGAATCAGATCAGTGATTAATAACCTTGTTCCAAACATCGCACAAACCAATTAGGTTCACTTACATTTGAGTTTATTTTAAGCAATTTGCCATCATTACTGTTTTGCATGTCATGTTGATGTCATATGTGATTCTTTATCAATATTATAGATACATTGATTGGTTTTTGCCTGTATGTGTCAGAAAGATAGCCCTTTTTAAAGAGTCTGAAAATACAATAATTATTGAGAAATTTACAGTAGCAAGTAAAACAAAAAAAGCAACAGTAATACATTCAGAGTAATACCAGTATTCTTTAGTTCAGTCTTCTTCAGATTGTGCATTTGATGTCCTGATTGCATTTTCAAGAGCTTGTTCAAAGCAATTATACAGGGTTCATAAATGGGCCTGAATGTTAACAAAAGCAAGATGAAAGTAAAACACAATCTTTCTAGGACCGATAATTATTCGGATCTGTTCCGCATTGTCAGTTAATGTTGCACAAACCCTGAGCTGTTATTCAGTTAACATCGGCCGTGGTTTTCAAGCCGGTCGATTTGCAATCCCACGTGTTGCATGATTTCTATAAAAAGACAACAATACTGCTTTCTAAAGTGTACATGTATTCTCTTTTTCCATTTATCTCCAACATGACCTAGCCAACTCGTGAACACAGCGAGCAGGAATGTCCCATCTGAGCGAAGGCCATGCCTGGCAGCCCACGCGCAGGGTTCACGCTCACGCGACCTTCACATCAGAGCGACTGCAATCCTGCCATAAAAGGTACCAGATGAAAGGAAAACCCTCTTTTTCTACTTGCAATAAAGGAAGAAGATGAGCAACACAACAACAACTCATAGTAGAAATCAAGTATAGTGGTAGGTATTAAAATGGAAGTTATTTGCAGAGGTTGAATTATGCCACTCGGTGTTCCCATCCCCCGCTCGTACCTTTACTCTTCTACACTTAAATGGTACAAGAGAGTTTTTTTGTTTTTCGCACAGCGCCGACACATTACGAGACACTTCAAGACGATTTTTAGGAGTCCAAACAGTCCTGGCCTCTCTTCTCACTCAGCCACACCAATGTACCATTTTTTAAAAATTCTTATGACATTCTACTTTGTATGTTCGCCCGTATTTCCTTTTTTTGACATTCCATGTTTTAATGTTACTTTTCTCTTTTTTTACTTTCATTATCTCCTTCACACTGTTTTACAATGTTCCAATTTTCGTTTCATCGAGGTTCCAAATACGTCGTTTCAACAGCTTCCTAATTAACGCCGCCGTTATAGCGTTGCGGCGCTCACCGGTGGTTTCCAAACGACCACCGGGCTCAGAGAAGCCCAAATACTCAACCCACAATACTGAAAATCTGGATCTTATATTCATACTTTGACAGAAGCCTGGTCGGCAGTATGTTCCTCCATATCAAGCTGTTCTATAATATATAATGCACGACATTCTGTGCCATATACCGGACTCTGGCCGTGTTTAAAAGCTTCAAGAAGCTGACATTTACAGTCCACAAGCCCGGGGGGCACTTTCTATATCCATACGCACACTTGGTGCTTTGATACGAAAGCAAACGGCCTGGAGATGATGGAGCGGATGAAGGAACGCGATCGCAGGAGCTCAGAGTAGAAGTTCATGAAGGAACACAGAACCAGCTTCACTATAGAAATGCATCCATTGCAATTTTCTTGACCAATTCCAAATGTGTTTAAATTTTGACTCGCCAGTTACACTTTAAACTTTCTAAGAACTCTAATCGCCAGCGTACCGTCCCCAAAATAATTTGAACCGTCCCCAAAGTCAGTGGAAACCGTCAACAATTCTAAATGTTATTCTTTTCTATTTGTTATCGGCAGCTATAGTGCTTATTAACATGCTTCATTTTCATTTGTTCCACAGAGTGTTGTCCAAGCTGGACTCCTTTCATTCATTAACTAAATATCAACCCGAACTCTGCTCTCCATCCCCCGAGCCTCCTTTGTTATTGCTCTAAATTGCCGTGCATTTATAATCACCTTGTGGCACTTGAAGGCTTCCCTTTTTACCTCTTTTGAACTTTGCATTGGATAAAACACATCTGCCAAACTAAGACATGTAATATTACTGTAACCCAGTTGGGAGAAGAATGAAAGACGGAGCCAGTCAAACATCTGAGCGCACACAACCATTTCTTTGGTCTTGGCTAATGTTATTTAGGCAAGACAGGTGCATTGAGCATCAAAATAAATGCCATTTACCAACAGTATTTTGAATAAAGGGCCATTAAGACAACATATATTAAATTCAATTCAGTTTATTTCATATATCCCAATATCACAAATTATGAATTTGCCTCAGGGAGCTTTACAATCTGTACACATACGACATCCCTGACCTTTAACCTTTCACATCGGATCAGGAAAAACTCATAAAAAAATAAAAAAGTGAAGAAACCTTCAGGAGAACAGAGGAGGATCCCTCTTCAGGATAGACAGATGAATAGATGTCATGTGACCAGAATGAAGCGTTACAGGAACACATTTAACATTTGTTAGGTGTATTTTTGTGATGATCACTAGCATCAAAGACACAAATAAAAGTATGAACCTGAACATTAGCATCTGTCCACTTTAAAATGTCAGTTATGTTGTAGATTACTAGCATTTCAACGCTCTTGCACATCTTGTCGTTGCACTTGCAGCAACTGTCCTTGCTGTCACAGCTCGATGGTCAATCCCTATAAATAAAAAACTGACCGCAAATAGCCCTTTGACCCTCAGCTTGTTTTAATTCCTCTGCTGCACTTTGTAAGTCACTCTGAAGAGGAAAGGAAAGTGAACACGATGATATAAATACAAGATGAGAAAACCAACAGGCCCCGAGGAAAGAGGAGAGGAAATATGTTCATCCATTACACACACACACACACACACACACACACACACACACACACACACATACACACATACACACGCACACACTCCTTTTGCCCCAGTGTATGTGTGTGTGGGTGTGAGGGGTGTGAGGGGTGGGGGATTAGCGGACACACTGTGTGGCCTCCTTACCGACAGTCACTGTGTCCTTGACCTACTGATAAGTGATATGAGCTACAGAGAACAACACGACTGTATGGTTTCCAATTATTATTATTAGCATGACAATAGTTCCATTGTTTCACATTTATAGAGAAGTAATATGCGTAGTGGTATTTTAGTAGTGCTGTACTTGTATGAGCTGTGCAGTAAACACAGTTAAATAATGTGTTACTCATTCATTGGAAAATACAACAATTTATCTCTAATAGATTCAAACTAAAATGTTTTCCGTATTTGGTCTGAGCCTAGCTTTGAGTGTGTGTGTGTGTGTTTGTGTGCGTGTGTGTGAAAATGAATCCCCACTTGTTGTGAATGCTAGAAACGGAGCCCCCAAAAAGTGGCAAAATAAATAACACAAGAAAAAGAAAAAAAAGTTTTCATAAATCTAAGTGATATTTATGATGTATTTATAAATATGTTGCATTTTCTTTTTTTACAGAAGTGTAGAACCACTGGAAAGTGTGGGCCCCACAATTGGGTAAAATAAGTTCAGACCCCACAATTAAGGAAGACGAGTATGTGTGTGTGTGTGTGTGTGTGTGTGTGTGTGTGTGAAAATGAACCCCCACTTGTTGTGAATGCTAGAAACAGAGTCCCAAAAAAGTGGCAAAAAAAGTAACACAAGAAAAAAAGTTAAAATGTTCATAAATCTAAGTGATATTTATGATGTATTTTTAAATATGTTGCCTGTTTTTTTTTTAGAACCACTGGAAAGTGTGGGCCCCACAATTGGGTAAAATAAGTTCAGGCCCCACAAAGGAGGAAGACGAGTATGTGTGTGTGTGTGTCACCGATGGCTCAAACCATGCACAACACAAACCGCTGACCCAGGAAAGCTTCTTAGGAAACGTGCACACGTCCATATTGACAAAAGATGAACATGAATACACGTTTCTGTTGTCAGAGTGTTCACACCTTGTTCAACAACCTCACTCTGCACTTAGATGTATATCTTTTTGTTTTATTCCTCTCCTCTCCGGTTGCATTGTATCACTTCCTCTTCATCCCGGCTCTTTTCTTCTCTTGCTTTAACAAATTCAATAGACGATGTGTAGTCTCCATGTTACGTCGTCATAGTGACCAACCGACGCACCAGAAGGCGTCAGCGGTGAATATATTTTAGC